>JNEK01001706.1:0-52472 GCA_000697295.1 Mucor indicus B7402
TTTATTTAGTTTTTATGTATTTTAGTAATCTTATCTTGAGACTTAATAAACATTGAAAGATTCTCAAACTACTCTTTTACTGTTTATTTTCTATTTTTACCTCAATCTATCACACACTAAAACAATCAATCGCGATCAATTCAATGCATCTTTTTGATATATTTTTGGAGATTTTGAAGTTCTTCGTGGTCACTATGCTGGAGTGCAAAAGAAGCTAAGATTTCAGAACTACAGGCAGAGACGAAAGGCACTGAACAAAATGTGTAAGCGTTTATTTTCTGGAAGTGACAAATATAGACCAGATATTACAGACATTCAGCAAAACAACTCTCAAAAATGGAAACCATTATCACCAAAAGACGGCCAAGACGAAAAAAAAATAGACCAGTAATTGTTGCCAGATTTGGTAAACCTTCGAGGCTCTGTTCCTTCTCCCACCTAGAAATTTAATGTTGCTTTGTTAAATCATATAAAAAAGTCTGCAGCTCATACAACGTAATGACCTATATGGTCCAAAATATGTATGTAGTAGTCATGATTGATGAATACCTGACTAGCCAGATCTGCCCTATCTGTAAAGCCCAAACAACACCCAACCAAGTATAGATGCCGATAATTTAATGATCCATTCAGTACTCGACTTTCAATTTTGTGATACTCGATGGAATAGAGATCATATAACATCAATAAACATTCGCAGTATCTTTCTTCACATGACTGAAAACAGTAACGACCGCCCTGAAATATTTCAGCGAGGCTAAGTTTATTCTAAAGCTTGTTAATAAAAGAGATTTTTGAGTCTTGTAAACAATTCTGGATTTTCAATGGGTAGCTCAAGATATGGAGTTTGAAAATAATAATAATTTGGCGTTTACAGCTTAAGGCGTATTATGGCAGTAACTGAACTCCCAATGGCCAGAATTTACTCCCGTTTAACTTTCAACCCCAAAAAATAGATTGAAGTTGGAAGTTCGTCGAAAAATTGAAAATTTACTGCTTAAATTTCGGTTAATTCTTGGTACACGTACTATTTTCACGTAGTTTTTCAAAAAATTGTGATTTTGCTAAATGCACACGTTTATTACACGTAGATTTCTGTTGAATCTTTACTGAGCATTAAATGCATCCTTTGTATAATATATCTAGCTGTTCTTGAGACAATGAACCCTATTTATTGACATATTCATAGAACAAAGAGACATAAGCAAGTCGGCAGACTGACAACATTTCTGTTAATATTTATTTATAAATAGGAACAATTTGATTATTATTCTTTCTCTTTTACTCTTATTTTATACGTTTTATGCGAACTTATATCATTCGAGAAGAGTATTCACTGGAAAGCAAAACAAGACCCTACAAAAGTCTTCCCTTAATAACGGATGTGCTCTTCTTATACTTTTACTGCGTGTAATGAATGCGTGCAAATAGTGAATCCCAAGAAATCCCTTTTGCAAGCCCACGTCAGGCTTTTTGCAGTTTTTTTTTTTTTTGAAAAAGTGCGTGAAAATAGTACGTGATAATAGTACGTGTACCAAGAATCAGCCTAAATTTCAGGATCATTTTCCAAATGTTGAAATTACTGAGGGTTGAAATTAGCGAAAGTTGAAATTAGCGGGGATCCACTGTACAGCTGTTGGACAAGGGTTTAGGAAAAGTGAAAGAAGCCAGCCTTGAGAGAATCAAAAGCAAGAGAGCCTTTGCACTTTGGAAGCTTATAAAAAAAAAAAAAGACCTCATCGCAGACGCTTTGGCTACTAGCGAAAAGGGTGAGAAAAGCAGTGACAGGGTATACAAATTAAACTATCTACCATCTTATAGCTGCTAATTATTTATGTATGTGTCGGTTTAGAGAGGTAAAAAAAGAAAAGGCAAGGGAAAGGAAGTGCCTATTATTGTCAATTCCAGTGAAGAGTCCGAAAACGAAGAAAACAGTATCAAATTTCTTCAAGTTGTCTATAACGAGAACGACCTTGCTAGCTCATACAGAGAGACTATTTCAACAGCAGAGGAGACCGTTACTTCTGCAGATAATATTGCTGGTTATATCTGGGCAATAAATTTAAGTGAATTGGGTGTTGTCGCCAATGGGAAAAAGGAAATGGCCACAACTAATTCATATAAAAAAGCTCTGTACGACAAGGCACATGACCTTGCAGTAAAAAACATTTTGAAACCGACAGATGTTGAAAAAAAGCTCCATCTCTCTGCCTTGTTTGAAGCACCACGAAAAAGTATTCCAGTAGATCAATACCATTTGGTGCCCTTGAAAAGCTTACCCCAAAGCACGATCTTTTGTATCATGACAATAAAAAAACAAAGGAGGATAACACTGTGTTGAACACGCAAGGAATAACACTCAGTACTATTGATGAAGTGGCTCTTCAACATATCCTTGTAGATATTTATCTAAACCACTCCAAGCGATTAAAAAGTAGACATGGCGAGACAAACTTCATCGTCAACTCAGTCAGCAACTTGCTTTGTTCTTTGTGGTCATCTGGAAACGAGGTGATTCTATTGTGGTACGCTGAAAATTAGCATTATGAGATTCACATAGGAGGTATATATTAACATAATTGTTTATTAAACTAGGGATTTTGATACCTGGGTGAATAAACAGAGAATGCCTGACTCTGTCTCAACAAGACCTGACCTTGTATTCTGCTCCGATTTCTGCGAAGTAGGCAACGGAGAAATCAAGCCTGTAAACACGCCCAAGTCATCAGTCGATCTAGCTCGTGAAAGGGTTTTAGAAACCTGCAAACGACAATTGCACTTGAGACTCAAGAAGGCAAGATTGCCAGAAGAAGCTGTAACTTTTGGCATCCTTATTTACGGCAAATATATATAATATGTATGAGTGAGTTAAATTTTATACTTGAGGAAGGTATCAATATCCTTTATTATCATTTAGGTCTCTGTTATGAGATTTATATTGTTTACTTTACTGATGGATATTATCCATATGAGCACGTTTCTGTTGGGCTGTTACCCACTTCTCATAAAACTTATGACTGTTCTGAAAAAGCGTTAAAAGATTTTATTCAGTTAAATGTAAAAACACTCCCGCATATATTTGTATTAATATTAATAAGTAATCTATTAGGAATCAATGAAAATGTCTTTGCCAGCAGAATCAAACAAAGAAGGCGAAGAGTTTACTCTCGTAAACAAGGACTTTTTACTACCAACAGCCTCGTATAGTACAATCGTACGAAATGTTTAATATATACAAGCAACTCTATGACAACAACAATTTATGACACACACTCCTTTTTATGCTTTTTTTTACAATTTATATGATCATTTATGCTGAAACATCGATTCCTTTATCTTTTATTCCTTACGCCCGAATATTAATTACAAATATAAATAACCCATTTCTTTATATTATTATCAAAGATTTACACACGAGTTTACCTTTGCTCTTGTTATTGTCTACTTTCATCTTCAGATGCTAGACTTACAATTTTATACTTATAACATATTCATAAGATTAATTTGTTTATTTGATTCTTCATACGTTATAAAAGTGCGAAAGGAAGAGTTACTCTACGAGAGTATACGGGGTTTATCTTATTTTAACAAGAGCATAAGGTGGTTTTTCTTTAACTGCAATGTGTTCCAGCTATTGAAGAACAAGGCGCGGCATTTTATCTAAACATTCCATCATACAAAAAACATTACACCGATTAGCGCACAACAAGTAATAAGTACAGCATCAGGACCAGCGATGGCTACAAGTTACCAGATTGCTGATATAGAATAGCGGGTTCTATTGAGGGTATGGTTACATTGAAAAGCTTCATAATATGCGATACATTGAAGGTAACCTACTCTATCATAGCTTAATAGTGTACTAATTTCCTAGCAAATTTAAATAAAGATGATCAATAAACGAAGTTTTATTACCTTCAGCAGCGATAAGCAGATGACTTGTCAAGCTCCGTACCAGATTAAATAACTATCATTGAGCTCATCATAATGGGGAGAAGAACGGGCAAAGATAGGGAGCAAAATGCTGGCTATCAGTGCGGTTTCTGGTCCGGAAAATGACGAATACCTGACGTGTCTCGCTGTAAGCTCCAGTTACCAGGACCGGTGTGGCTCCAGCGTGTGGATCGTAATCAGGCGCCCAAGACGTTCTATGGATTACAGAAATATAACAAAGATAAGACGTAATTGAGTGTTTAAAAAACATCTTAGAAAATGGCCACGGTCTAATTTAAATAAAACTTTGTTCATATGTGGGGATGTAAATATGTGTGTGCGCGTAGAAAAAGTCAAGTACTTGGAAATAGCACAGCAATGTATACGCATGTTTGATTAACAAATGTTTTTTGTTGCATTTGTGTAATTCGTCAGTAAGTTTAAGATCCTTTCCATACAACATTGTCACTCTAAAAGCATCCAAGAGCTACATGACAAAAAGAAAAAAAAAAGGGCTGCGATTTTAGGGCGAAAAAGGGTGACGTCTTTTCTGCATATTTGTTTATGTACTGGCTACCTCCTTAAAACCAACAAGTTATAGACTATCCACTATATTGATAGTGAGTAAACAAGGAGAATATGCAAAAGATAGTGTGCCGTGTAATTACTCAATTTTTATTAATGTAAATGCATGAAACTAAATAGTTAAATGACAGTATGTATGTTTAAATATAAAAGAAAAGGGCTTTACATTTGCAAAGAAAAAAAATTATAAAAGGTCTTCATCGATAGATACACGATTGCGACCAAGTTTCGCTGATTTTCGGTACGTACGTAGCTTGTTTCCTTTATAATAATTCGCTAAATTGGCTTCTGAACAAAATTTAACAGCGGCTGCTTTATCGTCAAAAGTAATGTCTTCAGTAGGACCATCTTTTGAAGTTGAGAGCTGATAAAAACCAGCAGGGAATTGATTATCTGCCAGCTTCAATTGACGGAGCCTGCGTAAATGACTGGATCGATTGGCTGTTTTGCTTTGTGATTTATGATAACTATAACAGTCTAAATAATCTTCGTCTTCTGAAGTGTTGCTTTCATCGGTTGAGGCTTCTGCTGTCTTGGAAATGGATGGCCAAAGAGGTTGGAGGGCCCTTTTAGTTGGCTTTAATTTATCTGCATTCTTTTCCGCTACTTCCACGTAAGAATGTTTATTAAAAGCATTGATTTTAGACCAATTATCTTCGTCTGCTACCAGAGTAAGGTCTTCATGATCAAGTTCATGCTGTTCAAGTAGCTCCCAAGTAGTATCAACATTATTTTCGTGTTTCTT
Source organism: Mucor indicus B7402 (assembly GCA_000697295.1). Lineage (NCBI taxonomy): Eukaryota > Fungi > Mucoromycota > Mucoromycetes > Mucorales > Mucoraceae > Mucor > Mucor indicus. Next base: position 5,264 of record JNEK01001706.1, read on the forward strand.
ATTGCCGCCTCCAGTCAAGTCAGGGAATTCGGAACCGTTATCTAACCACTCTACGTAAAAGACAGTGTCTGGATCACCATGCTCTGTAACTTCAGCATAACCAATCGGAAAGTCAACGTGTTTAACAGCGAGGGATGACATTATGTTTTTTTTTTTAGTATAAAACAAAAGAAAAAAACTATACTTCCCCTACTGTGTTTTTATATCAACCCGTTTTGCTGCGGTTAGTGTGCATTATAAATTACTTTGATAAGCCAATTAAAACTAATTCACGAGATCTCCTGATTTCTAAATTTAGTATAATGATAATCCTTTCATCTCGCAGCAAAACGTCATTATTTATAATTCTTCTTGCGCGGTAGTAAAAAACTCAATTATCATCGTGTATTTATTGTGTCGAATATTGAGTGAGGGGGGGGTATTTCTATATCAAACTGCTGCGACTCTTTTTTTAATACCGTGAGTTTGTACTACTTGTCAATTTAGAGATAGTAAAGATTCCTACTATAGCCACCCCCAGAAAAGTGATTGCGGCAGGTAGCAGTAAATCTTGAGGTATCGGTAAGTTATATTCTGCAGAGATATCCCGCCTCTTATTAGGTCCTGTTTTCCTTTTACTAATAGGCGCTATGGCGACCGCAGCCTCTTCCTCTTTCTCATCATCATCTTCTTCTAATATATGTCCTAAGGTTGTAGGCTGACTTGCCGGTACTTCTTTCATAACCTGGTTTGTGGAGTCCTCTGTGGTTGCTGCTACTGCATCTGCCGTAGAATCATGCACAAACAAACGCACGCGATCCATCCCTGATTTTCTAGCCAATTGAACTGCGTCGTTCAAGTCAGAGTCGCTCGTCATTAATACCTGATCATCTTCATCGTCTAGATAAGCCACTGTTAACCAATCCTCTTCCTCATCTTGTCCTGAAACAGCCACATAAGACTGTGATATATTTAAATGTTCTACCATGATCTTTTGTTGTATGACTTCCACAAGTCCCTTAAAATTATTAATGTCATGACGGAATCGATGAGTTTTGTTTCCATAGTTGAACTTGAACGAGAATGTATTTCCATTATTGTTCTGTTGCTGTAGTTGAGAGGAAAGCGTTGAATGGTTATCACTGTTACTGCTGCGATTTCCATGAGAGGCTGAATCTGCAGGCGTAATGTCTGCATAATTGAGACCTGTATAGGTGGGTGCGTGTCCCGGAAGAAGAGGTGATTGTAACGTCCTCTCATACTGTTGTGAAGGCGAATTGGTGGGAGAATGAAACATGTGTGAATTCGCCGCTTGTGAAAGTGAATCAGATATAACGGATTCTGTTTCCGTAGTATGGTCACCTGCTGTAATACTGTTCCAAAATTTACTGCCATTATCACCTTGATTTCCTTCAATACTATTAATCTGTTGTATATAATATCAATTTTTAGTCATTTCTAAATATTGTAATTGGGGAGCTGTACCTGTTCAAGTGTGGCATAGGTTAAACGAAGTACATCAATTAAACCCACGATTGTTTTATCTTCATCCAAGACTGGTAAATTCAAGTAATGACCATCTGCGTGATCATTTAGTATAAGAAAATCATAAGATATAGACTTTTTTCTTTACCATGCATTTTTTTCAATGCTTCCAAGATACTTGTTGAAGGTAAAGCTGTATCAGGGTGTGGAGTCATTACACGAACCACTGAGCAATTATCAGGCGCTAATCCTGCTGCAATGACTCTCAATACAATATCCTTTGACTATAATAATAGAAGAATAAATTGAGTACGCCCTTACATATATACATATGGTATAATCATTACAGTAAATATGCCGGCTAGCCCACCATGATCCATGACTAATACTGCGGTAGTGTGATGTTCTTTCATTAACCTTGCCACTTCACGTACATTTGTTTTTACTGTGACTTGGACAGGATCTCCTTGATCCAATACAGTTGTTAAATCAGGGCAAGACATTTTGTCCTTGAGTGTTTCCATGTATTGAACTAATTGAACAGGACTATTTGCCCACTCTCTTTCTACACCTTCTAATGCATCGTATAGCTTACGTGATGATCCATACGCTTTTTCCATTTTATGTAAAGCTTCGTAGATACATTTTGTGATATCTAATAAGCCAAAGATGTCCCCCTCTTCATTACAAACAGGCTACCATAGTTAAGTTAGGATAAATGACGACTGATATATGTATACATACCAGATGACGAAATCCTCGAGAAACCATAAGATTTAAAGCATCTTGAGCAGATGTATCAGCAGTTACACACATTGGGTTTTTAGTCATTATATCAGCAACAGTGATAGTTCTTTTATGATTTAAATAACCAAGATTGAATTGAAATAACAAAAAGGTTTACCTTGCATCAAGATTCCCTGCAACTACACGATAGGCAAGATCTTTTGCCGTAAAGATACCACTTAAATGGTCCTCTTCATCTACTACAAGTACACAATCACCTCTTTTTGCAGCCATCAATTGAGCAGCCTCAATAACCAAAATGGTTTCCTTTACTGTTAAAGCTTGTGCAGGCTTCAATGCTGATACGGTACCTGCAATTTTTTTTGATTGTCGAATACGAGTTGCACTCGCTCTCTTTTTCGATAATTCTTGTTCAATTTTTTTACGAATGGCCTAAAATATGAGTTAATGATCTTCTAATGTTGAACCATGAGCTTACTTCGTCTCTTTTAGATTGTCTTTGTCTAGACTCATTTGTTGGAGAAGAAACAGAATTCAAACTTCCTTGTCTATTTTTATGATGTTTATTATTAGAAGATACAGTAGACATTTTTTTTTTTTATAAGAAAAAGAAGAAAAAGAAGTGATAACCCCTTTCCCAAGTTTTAAACTTGGATTGTTGTGTAAGCATCCCCCCCCCTTATCTTTAGTATACCTTGTTATCTGCTTATACTTCATCTTACAGGGGAATGAAAGAAGAAGGTTGGCTTTACTCTGTTACAACAATAAATAATGTCCTTACGATCAAATTGAATTCTTCTCTTTACTTCTTGGAAAATCAGGTGATGAATAAGCAAAGTACTATCATCATCAGACTTTATATAAAGCTTAAACATTGATGTAGCCTAAGCTTATTATTGTTACTGCCTCATGTATAATGCGTTCAATTCATTCCATACAACTTGCTATCTGATATAACCCAGGTTGCTCATGTCATACCAGAAAAAAAAAAAAAAGAGCAGGGATTACTATTGTTACTATAGTGATGACAGCTTTTTGCAATTAAGCACTCCATAGAAAGTTGAATTGTTATTGGCTCTGTGGGATTTCAATTGTCTCTTTAAATTCTAAGGCCCTATAAAAAAAAAAAGATTTCTTTCTTTTCTTTCTTCCCTTTCAAAGTCAAAACAAAAAAAAAAAAAAAAAAAGAAACAATGAAATTCAGGGAGATCGTGGAGCAAGCTCGTACTCGCATTAAGCACCCACCTGGAACATTAGTTGATCATGGCCATGTAATGCCACAGGGGATCTTTGCAACAACGGAGATAGATTATGACATGAGTATAGTTAAGCACTTGATTCGTAAAGGACAACTAGCACCTTTTTATGAAGGTAGAAAGCACACATATAGACAACCTACCTGTACTAAAAACAAACGAAATCCATAGGCTTAAATGAGCCTTGTAAAAACTATAACAATGAATTGGAATATGACATTGAATGCCCTATCTGCTTTCTTGTAAAATAAAAGAAAAAAGAGATAGATGAATGAAGTCTAATGGGATGGTTTTTATTTAGTTTTATCCTTCGAAACTGAATAGAACAAGGTGTTGTGACAAGTCGATCTGTACAGAATGTTTTTTACAACTCAGAAGATCAGCTCACTGTCCGTTTTGTGTACAACCCAATTTTGGTGTACTCTATATCCCACCTAGTTGGAGCAAATATTATTCAGCATTTAAAAAGAAGCGCTCTAATTTGATAGATCAGCCTAACAATAAAAATGACAGAAGACATTGGGTCATTGAACCGAATGATCCTGATGTGATATTAATAGGTAAATAAGAAGTGGTTTTTTTTTTTTTACCCGTAGTACAATATTAACTAGTAGGTCTAGATACCGTGAGACCTAAATGGGATGAAATATCAGAAGAACTCAAGACTTCAAGTGTGGGTTCAACGCGTCGTAGAAGAGTTCGTATAAGTAATAATGGGTTGCTGGACAACCAACAAAATACAGCCAATACTATGACAACAGATAATAACAATAGTTTAGAAGATATTATTGTTATGGAAGCTATACGCGTTTCTTTATTGAATAGTAACCATAACAACAATGCTTGATATCCTCTTTTTTTTTATCTCCTTTTATTTATATATTTAAACACTACCACCCTTACTAACTAACATAATAATAATTATTGAAATATTTGTCTTCTATGATGTCCAAAATCATATATATCCTTTCTTTCTCTTAATCTTATATCTTCAGCCATTCTCATTGCTACTCTTTCAGGTATACCTCGCTCTGCTGCATATGTCTTGATAGCTTGTATAATTCTAAGCCTTCTATGATAAAACACTTTATCATCCATGTACCAATACTTGTCTCTACTGTTCAGCTCCATGACTGCAGGTCCGCCATTGATTCCCAAATGCCACTCTTTCCAGAGTTCCGGGACTGTCTGTATTTCTCTGCTTAATCTATACGTGATGGGTTCCTTTTTTTTATTGGGCTGATATTTATATTTAGAGTCTGCTACGGATACCTCTGTTGCTTCTACTTCATCCTCAAAATCTTCTTCTACTACTACTTCTTCTGCTTGTTGTGGGTATTCGTCTTCGGAGTCAACGGTTGTTGTTATTGACTGGCTGAGAGCTGGATCACAGTTGATATTTACTGTAATAGGCTTTTTACCTTGTGCGATATCAAGAATTTCACTCAACATAAAGTCTAACTTTTCATTTATTTTTTGTTCTTGTTTTATCATTCGTGATTCTAATGCATCTAACTTTTGATTAATGGACCCAAGTGCAGCAAGGATCTTGGTATTATCGCCTCCTGTGCCTTCAATTTTATATACACCGTCAGATAACTTGACTCTACCCATTGTTTTTATTTTTTTTTTTTTTTTTAAAAAGAAATAACAAAAAAGAAAAGAAAAAAAAAGTGATTGGGGCGTGTTCCCTCCTCTCCCTTTTTCAAACACTGATAGCATGAAACTTTAACTCAGCCAATAAAAACATTGATATCCTTATTAATGACAATAAAAAAAAAAAAATAAGGGGGAACGCGACCTCACTTTAAATTCAGACAGAGTTAAAAACTTTTCTAGACGAATCAAAATAGTTCTTAGATGTTTATTTTACCATATTTGGATCAACAAAAAAAAAGTAAATCAAGGAATTAAAACGATTTGTTATCACTATCCATGTCGAAACGAGCATTTCTAAAGTGTTATAAAAACTATTGCTAATTTTTTATATCAACTGCTTGTCCAAGTGTACTATAAAACAGCGCATCAAAAATATTGTGAAAAAAATTTATCGCTGATGTCCTATGTTTTGACTTCAGGAACAAGTTTGTTTATGATGAAATAATAGTTACCAAAACTTGGCATTATTGCATTTGTTAAATATTGGGCTAAAGTTTACGTTTGATGTGTTGGTTGGAATAAACAATACTACGAGAAAAAAAAAGTATGTACAAAGTGCTTGTATTCTGCATATAAATCAATAGAACCCGAAACTGGCAGTGCGGTTCTGATCACCCAAATAGATCGTTGATTATTGGACCTCAAGGCAGTGACTACACTACTTATAACGTCTTCAGCCAAATGAGCTACAAGAAATTATCAATTATCAGAAGAAAAGCCTCAGTACAGTTTCTGATTCGTTGAAGCTTTTTTCAAATAAATATAACAAAAACAGTTCAGCCCAACTCCGAGATGTCCTTGGAAAAAATCATACTTTCCAAATAGATTACAAAAAAGAAGAGAGTTTTGGCAAGGGATGGGTCAATTTGGCTGTTTTCTCGCTAGTTCTAGAGTATGAAAACTGCGATATGAATAGAAACCACAATGAACAATGGTATCAGCCGATAATTGAATCTTGCTTTGTCAAAAATATTGAGGCTTCCTCCGTTTGCTTTTATCCTTTGGGCAGCGTTCTTGTAGAATTCTTCATGAAATAAATTACATGTTTCATGAGCAATCTCCCTCAGATCCTGTCAACTCTGGTGTCAAGCTAGTGAGCTGGCTGTCTTCATAGTGTAATATATACACATACTTCCTTTACTGTTTCCATTTCTTTTTATTTTACATTTTCCTCTCCACTCACAAGAGGCTGTTTCATTCTATCCTGAACTAACCAGGGTGAAGCAGTACAATTAGTTACTTTGTGCTTATAGGTTTTAATAATATATTAAAGGGATTTCCATTTTTAACTTTTCCAAACAGAGTAAGTTGAGTGTCTAAAAGATCATCTGATTCGTTCAAAAAAAGCTATCATTGTCTGAATTTCAACTGTAAAAACAGTTTAAAAACCATACTTACAAAAAAAAACACGTCCTTCACTTGCTGTTTTACATTAGCTCTACATAGAATGACTTCTGGCTTATCAAAAGGTAAACGTTATACCAATGTCCCCAAGCATTCTTACTAAGCTATAACCTCGAAATTAGACGAGGCTGCGATTTATGATCGTCAAATTAGATTATGGGGACTTGACGCTCAACAAAGGTAAACAAAAAAAGATCTTCTTTTACCGATTTTGCTCATTGTTTATATAGAATAAGTCGAGCCAAGATACTTATTGGCGGATTGAGAGGCTTGAGTGATGAAGTATGTAAGAATTTGGCTTTAGCTGGAGTTGCCAACATTACTTTACTTGATCACGAAAAAGTGACAGAAATGGATTTGGGTGCTCAATTTTTTTTAAATGACACCAGTGTTGGAAAAAACGTAAAACCAGAAAACGTATGAACATGCGTGTAGTGAATTGACTTGATTTGTCTAGAGAGCGGAAGCAGCTGCACATGCTATTAAAAACTTGAATCCTCGTGTCGATGTCGTTGTGGATCAAGACAACATTAAAGATAAACCAGATGCATACTTTGAAACATTTGATATTGTTTGCTTAATCCATGTTGATTTTGCTACTATGGTAAAAAAGGAACATTCACCTGTATCAATAAGACTGTATTTTTGACCAATAGATAGACTCGTGTGGATCAAATTAGAAGAAACGTCAAAAAGCCATTGTATTTAGCAGATGCTTTTGGTTGGTTTGGTTACATATTTTGCGATTTGACCGAGCATGCCTATATTCAGTAAGCAAAAAACAAGGAAAAATGTAGAGAGAGGGGGATGACTGATAGTACATTAGAGAGAGAAAGATTTCACCTGCACCTAAATCCAAGGATGCACCCACAGTTGAAAAGATTCCTTTTGCTGAGAAATATTCAAGTTTAGTGGAGTCTTTGAAGAAAGACTGGTCGACTATGACAATTAAAGCTATCAAACGAAGAATCTCGCCTATGACATTTTTAATTAACGGTATTTTAGAGTGCAAAAGAAGAATTACAGCCAAACTAAATGTGGTTTTATAGTTTTATTGAAATTTGAAAAAGAAAATAACCGAACACCAACAAAAGACGATGTTGAATTGCTACTTGAAAACAAAGAAAGATATCTCACTGAAATGGGCATCAACGAGGCTTCAGTATTGGACGATTCATTATTAAGGTAAAACGAACAAATAGGATAAGAGGAGTGGGTTTTATTCATGATATACGTGTAAATAGAGATCTTGCATCTTTATATGACACGGAAACAGCAGCTGTTACTGCTATTGTTGGAGGCATTCTAGCTCAAGATATTCTTAGAACTCTTTCTGCTAATGCCTTACCTATTCAAAACTGGTTCTATTTTAATGGATTAGATGGTAAAAAAAAAAAAAAGAACATACGTTTACTTTTCTTTTAATATACTCATATACTTTCCAAATGCAGGTTCTGGAGTTGTGCTTAAAAACTAAATAAAAGAAGCTATTATTTTGCAAGTAGAGAGAAAAAAGCCTCTAAAGTAAGGAGGTGAGTCGAGACACATGATCATGTGTGAGCAACAGCGATAGATTTTTATTTTTGTTTATGGAACACATGTTATGCCAATAACTGATCCTACTAGTGTGGTTGAAATTAAAATCTGACGATCTTGATGAATCACCATGGCAACGATACGACCAAGAGAGCTACAGTGTTTCTACTTCAAATTCAGACGATGTTAGTTTTTTTTTTTTTTTGGACGAATGAGAATTAACTTTTAGAAATATGGCTTACCTTTTTTGGATAAAACCAATACGGAAATTAGACATGTTCTGCATAAAATTTAGATCTTTTACTATAGAGTACTACATGAACTGTAGTACCTACCACTTTTGTCGCGTATTTTTTGTCAGAATACGAAGAAGAACACAAAAACCATAAGTCTTATGATATTAGGCGCCTTTCTCTCCCTCGGTTATTTGGACTCTTCCCCAGCCCATCTCTGCATTTCCGTTCCATAACAATGAGTGCAAAAGCAGTATCTTCATTTTTGAAGAAACGATGTCTTACTAGGGGTTATACCGAAGAGCTAAATATGTTTATTGAAATCATTAATTTCAAAAAGTTAAGATATGAAAGGTAACTGTGACTGTTTTAAATCTCTCAATGAAGTCTAATAGTCTTTAATTTTTATAAAAGTGAGGGCCTTGTCCCTAATAGCGCAAACACGATTCTGTTTGGTAACGTAATTAGGTCAGACGGTTTTTCTGTCGATTGCGTATTCTACAAGAGAAAAGAAAGCGTTGACAAATTAAATGACGACCTTAAATTGGACCATTTCAACTACCCGCTTTTTCTTGATCCAGGGCGCAAGTCCGTATTTACAGCAGTGAGCGGATTGGATACAACTGCACACACTATAATGCGTTGCACTACCAAGGAGTACTACCACCTCACAGGCTCCACTAAGTTTCCTTTAACGCAAAATAAATTGAAAAAATGCAAGCAATATAGAAGAAATAGAGTCCGGGTTCCCTACAACAAAGACATCCGATCCAGATGCCTATTTTAAATTCATGGAATATATACTACAGCATCTTGATCTACTTTTTGGCTTTTACAATGCAAAAACCTGTAAATATCGCTTTTTCCTCTACCAAGGCAAACAAAGAGCCTGCGAACTCATGGTCAATATGCTTGTCGGCGGTGGGCCAAAATATAACAAGGGCAAGCGAAAGTACAAGAACTAGAAGAAGAAAAGACAGAAGAAGAAAAAGAAAGAAAAGAAGAAGGAATAATCAAGGGTAACAAAGAAAGATGTTGACACAACCGACTGACCAAAAAAGTAGAGTTTTTTTTTTAATGTATGGAAACTCACCTCTCTTAATTCATAGAGAGAACAGATGGTGACCGTTGAAATATAAAGAAGACAAAACAAAAGTTCCATTAGTGGTATTTGGTGACGGTCTTTTTGGAAAAGATCCTGTTAGGTAGGTTGAAAGGCAACAGATGCGGCGTCAGCGGAATTTTATATAGGTGTTTGAAGTAAAGAGAGAGAGCAGGTGGTCTCATTGCAGTTACCATAGATGAGTTTCGAACATCAAGAATATGCAATGATTGTCGCTCGGATAGTCTCACGTCAGCTGGTCATATTCGCGGTCAAAGTGTGCTTGAATGTACAACCTGTAACATACTTTGGCAACGAGATGTCAACGCAGCCAAGAACATGTTAGCGATCGGGGTTAAGGTTTGGAAGGGGGTTGGACGGCCAAATGAATTCAGTCACAAGTAGAAAAAAAAAATACCGCTGTAATTGTACACAGCTGGTTCTTTAAGAATCATAAAGATAACTACAGATAAGAAAATAATAGAACACATGTTGTCTAAAAATTTCTTACTTTTTTTTCTTATTTCCTTTTTGACATTGTCCGAAAAAGGTAAGCTAAAAGTTTAAAATTTAATTTTGATTCGTCCAGAAAAAAATTAACATCGTCTGAATTTGAAGTAGAAACATTGTAATTAGGAACATGTGTATAGTTACATAGCATACCTACGTTGTTGAGTATACTTTGTAATGACAGAAGGGCAGCCGATGATGCTGGAAACTTATTTTTTTGATCAAAAATAGACTATTTATAATACACACATGTCAATGTATAATATTGGGTAAACTCATAGAACAAAGGAGCGTTATTCTTTGGAGGCATTAAACGTTTTCATGGTTCGATGTGGATATTAACACGCAGTAAAGTGTTAAGTCTAACTTATCTACGTATTATGAGTCCTTTGGCCTTACGATTAAAAGTTTATTCTGTACTATACATAGACGGCTGGTTCTCTATTACAGTACAATCGAACCAGAAACCGTTTTCTTCACCCATATCGATTACGGTTACATATTTGCTTCTATCGATAAAAATAGAAAAGTTTTCTCTGGGATCTAAATATTTTCGCCGTCGTTCTCTAAGTAGTACATAGAAAGTGGCCAGGTTTGGTGTAGTACACAGAATAAAGTCTGTGCTTTAAATATAAAACATGCTGATGGTATAAATAAACCTGTCAAAAGTGTTAGTACATGTGGCAAACACGAGCAAAATGTAAAAGATATCATTTCATTATCATAAAGTGAAAAAAAAAAGTTTAGGTTTGTCTCAAATTTATTATGTGCTGTATAGATATGTATATATCTACTGTACTTCACACTGTAGATTGAAAAGAAACATGGCCAGTTGCATGTATATTATAGCAGTATAGGGGAAAAAGCGAAAGAGAGAATGTGTGTAAGGGGCTGTGGGTTAAGGATTATTTTATATACAAGGAGAAAGTTGCATGAATTATAAAGTAATAATGTTATTCTAAAAAAAAAAAAAAATACTTTCATCATCATGTCATTTTATTATTCATTACTCAAAGAGTCTATGCTGCATATATGAAAGAGCTGGTTTTTTTTTTTCTTGTCTCTCACACTCTCGATGAAATTAGAACAAAAATAGGGGAGGATTTGTAGGAGGACGAGGGGCCTTTTATATATATATATATGTGTGTGTGTGTGTTCAAGCTTTAATAAAAGAGGAGACTGGAACTTCAAGATTCATTATCACTTTATATTTTTTGAAACTTTAATATTATGCTTCTTTTCGGGGCTGTCCTTCTATATATAAATACCACCCCTTTCTTTTTCCTTTCTTTCTTTTTATTATTTCATTCAATAAATCAATGAAAGTCGGTTTTATTTGTCTTGCAACACTTGCTCAACTTTTATTAGCTGAACCTATTCAACGTATTCCATTTTATTATCACCAAAAGCGAAGTTCAGATATTATTTCAGCTGCTTCTGAAAGTCTTAAAAATGGCATGCTGGGTGGACTAGTTCAGATCGGCAACCCACCTCAAAATCTTACTTTAGCTTTCGACACTTCCATAGGCTACACTTGGACCAGAAGTGTTCATTGCAACACAGAAAACTGTGAGAACAGGCAAACTTATGATCCTAGAAATTCAACAACGGCTATTTCGACTGGTCGCAATCTCACTGTCGACTATGGCGGTGGTGCTAAAGTAGAATCCACTATCTATTATGACACTTTTCGATTCGCCGGGTTAAAAGTAGACAAAATGCCTTTCGGTGGTGCTTATTGCATGGAAGGTTTTGACCAAGGCTTCGATGGATACTTGGGGTTAGGGCGTGACATCAACTTGAATACATCTGAAACCCAATATACAAAAAGAGACGGTCTTTCCTCTTCTAGCTTTGTTCCAAATGCCTATCAATCAGGCTCGGGTATTGCAAGTGCTCAATTCGGCATGTATACTACAAAAACCGGTAGTGGGTTTTCTGATTCTGGAGTAACTAGTACGACAAATGCAGCAGCTGTCCTCAATAACAACAGTAACAATAACCCTGATACTTCTTCTAATAACAATAGTCCAGTCTATACGACGACGACGGCTACTACAACAACAAGCTCAACTACAAACAATGCAGCTGCTAATAACAACAACAATAATAATAATAATAATCCAGTCTCTAGCAGTAGTAAAATGGTTACACCTGGTGGATATGGAGTTGTAAAACGTACATATGATGATGAACCTGATGGTTACTTAGTTTTAGGTATGCTAACTCTCTTTGGTTTTATAATAATTTTATTTATCCCTCCTATTTTTTTTTTTTTTTAATTTACATAGGTGGTGTTGATGAAGAAGCTATACAAGGTGATTTGTACCACATTGATACCGATGACAATCATTCCGGAAGCTGGGTAGTTCCTGTTAAAGAAGTCAAGTTCGAAGATGATCTTGAATTCAAGGTAGATCGCAAAGCCAAAGCATATCTTAGCTCATCAACTGATGTTATTGGCTTACCTAAATGTCAAGGTATATATAACCTGAATCGCAAGTCCAACACACTAACATACTATTTATATAGCTGAGGAATTCCAAAAGCACTGGTACGCTGAATATGATAAACCTGATAACACTTTCAAAATTCCTTGCTGTTTAATGGATAGATTGGCTTCACTCAAAATGACACTTGGTTCAGTAAAAGTCTCCCTCCCTCCTAGTTACTGGAGTCACCCTCGTAAAGTGAATTCTTGCTGTGAAATGTGTCGTACTCATATAGGTAAAAGCAATTCAGATAAGGACTATGTTATTGGTTATTCCTTTACGAATGCTTTCTACTCTCAATTTGACTCTGAAAAGAATAGAATCAGTTTCGCTATGAAAAAGCACCACAAGCAAGATGGTCTTAAGATTTCTGAAGCTTAAAAAGAAAAAGAATGTATGTATGTGTGACTCTTCTAAAAACCGCACACACACACAGCCTTAAAACTATGTATTACATAATAATATATACAATATTGATTATAAAGTCCTGATATATACACATAAAAGTAATTTTGACAGTTCATCTTAATTATATCCAAAGCTACTAATTGGCCAAAATTTTGAAAACTCTCTCCAGGCGTGAGGTTAATTTGTCCAAACGTTTGAAAATGAAGTGTTTGCTTTTGAGACTGACCGTTTAGGCGATTAGTTAGAAACGTATTTTGTTCAAATATTTAGAGAACATATTGAATGAGATTGGTATGTGTCTAGTACTAGCGACATTCTTGTTGTCTTTAGTTCCTCTTGACGAACGTATATTTGTATAGGGACCCAAGCACCATCTAACTATAATTTAAGTTTGTAGTTAGGTACAAATGAGATTACAGTATCATTCTTCCACACTTGAATGCAGTAGCCGGGTTATATAAGGCTGCGTTATATAGTGCTAGAAGTTCTAAAGAAAATATGAGCTTCCACCAACAAATATGTGAAAAACCACACTATATAATGCTAAAATCCTATCTAGTGCTGAGAGGTGCCTGAAAAAAAGCTAGCACTATATAGCGCGACTACTGTAACTACATGTTTAAACAATTTTGAAGCAATCATAGTATTAGAATCCGTGTCCCTGCTCCTCGAACTATCTGCTAATATCCAAATACCTAGTTAAGGGCCACATGCGAATATCGTTTGTAGTATATTTGGACGTGAATCGATAACACAGGTAAGTTGGTGGTTGATCAAATTTTGATCGTACTTGACGCATTGAGAATATTCATCGAACGGATATAATAATTGATGTTTAACAGGTAATTTAATTTGGCTAGTTAAGACTTGGTGCACGTCAAATTCGCACATCAAAATAGAGTAAAGCTCCATGGTGTCACACCGAGGCTCCCAATAGACTGGAATCAAGTTCGCATAAGATGTATACAATAAGAGTAAAAGAAAAAGAATATAGTCATAGAAACTGTTTCTAGTTATTTAGTTATAAATAAATAAATAAATAAATAATAAAAGAAAATGTTGCCAGTCTGTCGACTAGCTTATGTTTCATTGTTCTATAACAGCTGATTTGTTATGGTGGGAAATAGGACTCATTATCTCCAGAGCAGCCAGATATATCAGGCGAAGGAAGCATTTATTGTTCAGTAAAGATTTAACAGAAATCCGTGTATAATAAACGTGTGTATTTAGCAAAATCTTGGTGTGCTACCATGACGCCCCGAATTTTATTCTATTTTGACGTACGGATTTGGCGTGCATTGAGTCTTAGACCATCTTTTTCTTAAATGGATGACGCCGTTGTCATGATATCAAGAGCAAATTGAAGAGTATCGTCATCTTCAAATATACTGCATTAGCTTTTAAAAACTACGGCTTTTTAAATAAACTTTGAAAGGAGAGTTGTACTACATTCTGCACTCTGTGATATGGAGTTAAAATTATAAGCTAGTGTACCTTACAGCTGTGTTGATTGGCTGCTTAAATCATAGGACCCCCTTTAATTACTTACATAGCATACATACGGGTACCAAACCTAAATTTTCTATCAATTTATCTCTTCAGGTCATAAGCACAATGTCAATATCTTGATAATCGTCAGTTTACAAATATGCACTATGTAGATACCGGTAACTGTGTGTATATTTTCCAACTAAAGAAAATAGGTTATCGTCAGTAGCCCGATTAAGAATATTTGTACAAACGTGGAATAAATCATCATCTTTTACTGTTATTTTGTTAAAGTGTATATACTCTGTTAAAGTATAGTTGTTTTGTAACGTTTGCTGTGATCACTACAAATAAAGAATGACTAATTGTTTAGAATTTAAACACCATGTAATCATTATCTAAGCACACATAAACAAGCAAAAATATCATGCGTTTTTTTTGAAAAGGGTCACTACTATACTGTTTCCTTATCACAGTCAATCTCACTACGGCAATCTTTAATATCATAGTAACATATTGATTACTATAGTAACAGCACTTGTTTTTTTTTTTTTTTATCATGCGTGATATTGAAAAATTTGACAAATAGAATGCACCTGCATCACCTAAAAAAAAAAAAAATTTATCAAATCATTTATAAGTGACGCCTACTCTGTTCATTTCTTTTTTCTCTTATTTACCCCAAACCATGTCTCCAACAATTAGTGATTTTTTTCGCCGTCAGTTCTCTTCAGTAGCAGTTCATGATGAGAACATCCATGATATTGCAAGATCTGGTTACTCAAATGAAGGTATGCAATATGGTCCTGTTTTTGAATGTTAATAACATTAATCAATGTTAGGTATTGTTATGGACCTAGAAAAGCGTGAGAAACTTCGTTTAAGTGGTCTTTTGCCTGCTCATGTGGAAACTTTGGATGTTCAAAAAGCACGTGCATTAAAGGCACTCTCTACAAAACAAACACCTTTGGATAAGTACATCTTTATGGCTCAGTTACGTACCTCAAACGTCAACCTCTTTTATAAACTTGTCATGGAAAATTTAGAAGTAAAGCTTAAAAAAGAATTTTCTTTAAGAGAGACTAACGGTATAATCAGGAATTTGCTCCTATTATTTATACCCCAACTGTTGGAACTGCTTGTTTAGAATATTCCAACATTTATCCATTCTTGGCTGCACCTGGTGTACCTGATGGTTTATACCTTACAAAAGCAGATATCCCTCAACTCTGTGAGCGCATTCGTCATTATCGCCCTGTACATGATTACCAACCCGAAATTGCTGTCATCACTGACGGTTCGCGTATTTTGGGCTTGGGTGATTTGGGAAGTAACGGTATGGGTATCCCTATCGGTAAGCTTCAACTCTATGTGGCTGCTGCTGGTATTGACCCTCGTCGCACACTCCCTATCCTTCTTGACCTGGGAACCAATAATCAAAAGTTCTTGGATGACCCATTTTACATCGGCTTACATCAAAAGAGACCTACTGAGGAAGAATTCTATGAGGCTGTCGACAATGTGTTGAATGCACTTAAAACAGTATATCCAAAGATGCTGATTCAATTTGAAGACTGGTCATCTGAGCATGCGTTTGGACTGTTGGAAAAATACAGAGAAAAAATGTTGTGTTTCAATGATGATATTCAAGGCACGGGTGCAGTCATTCTTTCAGGTCTTATCAATGCCATTCGTAAGGTAGAGAAAGAAGATCAAGTGTCTCCTCGTGATCACCGTATTCTCTTTTTCGGTGCTGGTTCTGCTGCTATAGGTGTAGCTCGTCAAATCCAAGCCTATTTCCAGATTGAGCTTCAAATGACAGAAGAGGAAGCTAGAAAAGTGTTTTGGATTGTGGATTCAAAGGTAGGCAAATATTCAGTTACTTTTTGAAGTTATTTCTCAAAAAAACAACAAAAAACATAGGGTCTTGTTACCAATGATCGAGGTGATAAACTTGCACAACATAAGACTTATTATTCCAGAGATGATAATGATGGAAAACAATACAAAGATTTGATAGATATTGTCAACTATATTAAGCCAACCACGTAAAGTTTAGGGAAATGTAGACAATAAGTACAAAGTATTTAAATATTATTGATAGGATCATTGGTCTTTCTTCTATCAGCGGTGCTTTTACCAAAGAAGTTTTGAATCGTTTAGCTGAGCTTAATAAGCAGCCTATTGTCTTACCTCTTTCTAACCCCTCTACTCAAGCAGAGTGTACATTTGAAGAAGCTATGGAAGCTACAAATGAAAAGGTAATCTTTGCTTCTGGCACTGCTTTCCCCACTTATACATCTAAAGTCACTGGTGAAGTTAAGCATCCTGGTCAAGGCAACAATATGTACATTTTCCCTGGTTTGGGTTTAGGTAACACTAAATTAGTTTTAGAGCGATATTCGTGTTATTAATTTCTTTTCTTTTTTTTTTTTTACAAGGTGGTGTATTGGCTCATCCTAAATATATTTCAGACCGTATGATCTATGAGACTTCAACAGCTCTTGCTAACTCATTGACTGAAGAGGAAATAAATCAAGGGTGGTTGTACCCCTCACTTGAGCGTATTAGAGAAGTATCTGCTACTATTGCTATCGCTGTTTGTAAACAAGCACTTGAAGAAAACACAGCTACAACTTCAGCCATTTTGAAATTTAGGAAGGACGCAACCGCAACTGCATTGTCCGAGTATGTCAAGTCATGTATGTGGAGCCCTCATTACACGGAAGTGCACGCTGAAATTAATAAGCTGTAAACACCTTTGCATATTAATAATAAAATTCATGTTAAATTATCTACCGAGAGTTATGTAAATATAGACCTTTTGCTTTGTTAAGCGATTTGCTATTGTGCTCTATGATTGTTTACATTCACAAAGTTGCCACAATCGAGTTTCCATAGCAGTACAAAGTAAAAAACACTGATAGCTAAACAATGAGAGTAAAAGCCGCATTTTTCGATTTTGCACCAATGCAGAAATCAATAAATTGTAAAAGAAATGAAATTCATGCAAGTTTATAGTGTTTTATTGGTACCGGAATTTAATGCTGACAAAAAAAAAAAAAAAGAACTGCATAAAAAAGAAGCCTAAATTTACACTTTTTTAGTAAGAATGTGCTACTATGGGGTTCTAGCGTATAAGCAACTTTGATGCACTCAATATAAATCCAGAACAATGAAAAAAGTAGGGAGAACGGAGAAACCTGTTTTTTATCTTTTATCGTAACAAAGCTTTCTGAGTTATTATTAAATGCAGAATATGTTTCTTATTAAACCACAATTA
Organism: Mucor indicus B7402; assembly: GCA_000697295.1. Taxonomy (NCBI): domain Eukaryota; kingdom Fungi; phylum Mucoromycota; class Mucoromycetes; order Mucorales; family Mucoraceae; genus Mucor; species Mucor indicus. Next base: position 22,846 of record JNEK01001706.1, read on the forward strand.
TAACAAAAATGTTTGTTTACTTGGTACAACAAAGCAGATATATGAAGAACCCTTTATTTCTTTGCCAAAAATAGAATAGAGTTTTTTTTTCTGTGATTAACAAATCAAAAAACTTTAAAAATACCGGATATGGCAACTTACAAAAAAAGCTTCTCTTCCGGGAAAAGAGTAAAGTGTACCAATTAATTTTTTTTTTTTTCATTATTTTTATCTTTTCTTTTCCATACTTATTTCACCTATGCTTTTACTACGACATAATACGCTTTCATCTGAAGATCTGTTTATCATTGAATGTGTAAAACTCAAAAAAAAAAAAAAAAATTAAGATGTACATTAGAGCTTGAACATTGACTATTTTTTATTTAGTTGATGGTGAAAGTGGCAGATCCTAAATATTCTGTTGACAATTTAACCCATTTTACAGTTCTTGATAAATCTCGAGCAGAATTATATGGATACGTATTGGGATTTTGTGAACGTCTTGGATTATGCGAATCTATTGGAGTTACACCATCTCAATTTCTAGACTTTTTAGTTGATATAGATCATGGATATTTGCCAAACGCGTATCATTCTTTCTTTCATGCAGTGGATGTCGCTATTGTCCTATACCATATGATTCAAGAATACGATATTGCAAACTATATTTCAAGAATTGATATTGCTGCATTAATGATTGCCGGGTTATGTCATGACATTGGGCATGTAAGTTACCATAGCAAAACTTTTATTATTGACAAACAGATCTAAAATGAACTATATATGATAGCCTGGTAAAAATAATAACTACCAAGTCAACTTGAAGACAGATTTAGCTGTACGTTATAACAATAAATCTGTATTGGAAAGCTACTCTTGCACATTAACAATGGACTTGCTTACAAAACACAAATTACTACGACGTTTGGAATCTGCAAGCGCTTCTCTGGGCATACGAACCACTGAACCCGAAATGAGAACTTGTATCATCAAAATGATTCTCGCAACAGACATGATTTTTCACTATGAACTACAAGAAAACCTCGCCAATCTATTAGAAATTATTACAGACGATTGCCCAACAGCGGAGGAAGACGTCAATTATCATATCAACACAATACATAAAATAACTCGACTTGCTTCCACACCAGAAGTAGACGAAAACAACGAAGATGATGACGATAATACCAACGCTCCTAAACACAGTAGCTGCAACCATCATGAACCAGAAATACAAATCAAAGACATCTTTTCTACTCAGGGTGCTAAAAGCGCAATCTCTTATTTCAGAAAAAAATCTTATTTTGAAGAGGACATGATTCCACAGAGTATAAAAGAAATGTCCATATTACCAGTGAGCCCAGAAGAAGATGAAAATACTGCATCCGATGCCGATCCTTCGTCAGGTGTGGTGATAGATGATGACAAACCAAAAACGGCGACAACACATCCTCTACATTACATTGCTGAACCACAGCAAAGACTCATATTATGTCAAATTGTACTACATGCAGCTGATATTAGTAATGCGTTGCGTCCTTGGCCAATCTGTTACGCTTGGTCTAATATGGTATGTGAGGAATTCTTTTGTCAGGGTGACGCTGAAAAGGAGCACGGTCTCAAAGTGTCACCCAACATGGACCGAAGTCAAGTGAGCCAAACAACAATCGGGTTGCAATTTGGTGATTTTGTGGTTAGCCCTTATTTTGAAATTGTGGCGGCACTTTTCCCCAAGGCAGATGAACTCGTGAAACAGTTGGCTGCGAACCGCACACAATGGATCAAATTGGAAGAACAAGAGTTGAAGGACAAGAAAGAGTCAGAGGATGGTGGAAACGAAAGATTACCTACGAGTATATTACCGGATCGACCCATTATCAACCCTACTGGTAGAAGAGTCAGTGTGGCTGCAGGTATGGTGATCATTCCCGATGAATTGGAAGAGCGCACGATTGGTTCCGGAAAGAATAAGAGAAAATATTGGGGCGTGCGAAGTGTCAGTCATAGTGATATTTCAACACTTCATCGCGATCGTGATGAAGTTGTGCGCAGACGTAGAAGTGAAGAGCCTCATCATATGATGTCACGTAGGTTACGCTTGACACCTATGTCCCCAAGAAGAAGAGCAAGTAAAGAAAAGAAACAGGCGGCGTCTTCAACTTTATCCATTGTTGAACAGTAAATGTTCATTATTATATCACTCTATTTATTGTTGTGTATTAGAATCTAAAGTGTACATAATATGTATTCAATAAAGAAAAATCTATAAATATGTATGTATTATTTTGTGTTATGTATCTTATGTGTACGACAATATCGCATTCGCTGATTAGTCCTTTATTACGTGTTACATGCAAGAATATGCGCATTCAAAAAGCTGTTATCATATGTATGTCTATGGTTATCTTGTACACCTGCAAAATGTCACGATAGGTTCATCGCTTGAGGCTTTGTGTCGTCAAGTTGCGCTTTCAATGTAGATCTTTGACTTACATTTTCTACAGGCATGCACACAAGTGATGATTAGCTTATGTAAAGTAATCATTATGTTGATGTGCTTCTCTCATGTATATATGTAGAAACAATTGGTTATGTGGTTCATGGAAATTTTAAGGTCGAAAGCTCATAATTTTTGACAGAGCTGTTGTAAATCATGTATATCGCTAAGCTCTGTTGATAATTATTTTGCTGTATTTGTGTTAAGATACTAATCCCATGCTCTCTGTGAATGTTTGTTATATACGTTTATCAAAAGTGACAAAAGCTAACATAACAATGGCTTTGTTTTTTGACTGTTTCACATATTACAAAAGCAGGAAACTGAGGTGCTGAGCACATACTATGATGCTACAATTGTTACCTAGTGCACCTTTGTTTCTTAAAAATGATATTATTATGTAGAGTTGTTTCTTGTACTACTAATTGAAAGCAATTTATTGAATACTACACTTAGATACCAATATCGTGTAGTAGATATATGTGCCACCAAATTTCTGTTCAACTATCGCCACCAATCTATTTACATGGTATAACGGATAAATAGAAAAGATCAGAGTGCTACTATAGCAACAATGGGCTTACGTTTTATCTTTGTTTATGGTTTATCGATTTGTTCATTAAATTTATAGTTTTTATATAACGGTTAGATAACAAAGACTCACTATAGCTTTTGTTGGTATTGCTAGGCCATCTCGTATCACATCATAAAACTACTTTTTGACATAAACACTGACATTCTAGTCATTTTGATAGCCCAGAAAGTGCTCCATGGAAAGATATTATAATAAGCTTCTTATCCCTGAAGTTCGTACTGTATTGAATCAACATAATAGTATCGCAACTGGGTCATTATGCTTGCCAACACAACGACGCTAATATACTCATAGTAGTAGACAAAGCGGCCAGTATCCCAGGACAATACTCTTCTTTCAAATGGTAGGTATAAGTACCTTTTTTTTCCACTGTATACCCTACTTTCTTTTTCTTTTCTTCTACTTCAATTATACTATGTCTGCTATAAGTATTCTTTGCTCAACTTATCTTATTGCGTCTATCTTGTCACCTTTCCAGACAATCGAGATTACATCGCAATTCTTGTCGCTAATATTAACTGTGAATCCAGCAGACGAAATGTCTACTCATTTTGCAAAATGCCTTATTTTTGTTACTCATTTTCTAATTCTCTACATCGTGCAGAGTGCTATTAAAATCTTTTACCGAGGCAAGACAATACAAGAGGAAGATGAAGAGTACTATCAATCAGTGGGTGAAATCTCCGAAATATGTCGTGAAATGTCTGAATTAGTCGCCTCAACCATTGAAGAAATGCCACATCCAGTGATAACAAGAGAGAATCAAAATGAAGAAGAGGATTTTTATGAAGATAAAGACGAGGCTTGCTGTCAATATACAGAGAATATTTTAGATAACATTGCAGCAGCTGTTAGCAATGGGTCGAAGAGCACAAATTCTAGTGATATTGGCTATACTGATCAGGGCATGTTATGGAATGGAGAGCCTAACCAGCAAATGAGTCCATCCCTTGTGGCTCAAATTCTAGCTATGGGAGATATAGAAATAACATCAGAAGAAAGCTCATACTCCACTGAAACAATAACCCCAGCTCGATTAAAGGCAAAAATGACACCTGCTGCTCTTTATGCTCACCAAATTACTACTGGAAGAATTGGCAACGCTGGTGTGAGCACAATCAACAGACCTAAAAAGAATAACTATGATGACCATAACACAATAGAAAATGACACTGGCGCTCAAAATATCCAGCAATCAAATGCGCTAACAATAAAGAATTTTTCTGGTGATAGTAAAACTATACATTCAATCAAGTTAGCTTTAAGTGACAACAACAAGTATAATATGTCTATGAAATCTCATAGTAGTAGCACCCATACGTCTGAACTTTCAAATTACGACCCATCTATCTCTTCAAGCGCAAATCAAGAACGAGGATCTTCGTCATTTGTGTCCATGTACAGTAATATCAGTAACACTAACAAAAGGGTAAAGAAAAAAACAAGTTTCTTCTCGTTTTCTTTACGATTAAAGAGATCCCCAAAAGTCAATTTAGAGATGCCACATGGGCTGGAAGAGCATATCTTAAGCAAGCCAAAACGGTCTTTCTCTCTGAAATTACGAAAAGGATTCAAGAAAACTACTAAAAAATTAAGCAGGATTTTTGCTTAAAATTTATTAAATATAAAGGCATTTAGTGAACATAAAAACTATAACGACGGGCGCGTTTTATTTAATAAAAAGTTGTATAAAAATTATTAATATCCACCATTTGTTGAGTCTTCTAGTACTTGTATTATCCCAGAATAGCCCTAGAAAAGGCATTACACTGTACTATTGCTGTTTATAATGAGCATTTAATTCTACTGTGTTCTTTCTTCGCACTCCAGTTCAAAATCCTTGATTTTAAGCAAGTATATACGGTCTCTCGTTTGAGTATATATGATAGGTGTATATCACGTAAACTAACTGCTCTTTTTCTTGTTATACCAAGTTTGAAATGAACCGGGATTTGCTATTTTTTTTTAAAAAAAAAAGAAGTTAATAAGCTAAGTTTACATGCATAATTGAGTCATTTTTAGTGCGTTTTGTTGATAGAAGTACGATTTTTATTCAATAAAAATAGTAATAATAATTCTGAGCCGAAGCACTTTAAGAGTTGTTGATGCTAGGAGCAATCTTGACTTGAGGAACGGTTTGATCAAAGATGACATAGTTGTTCTTGATAAATACATCACCAAAGATAGCAAATGAAAGGTCGGCATAACCAAAACCAGCAATACAAGAGTTACCATCTTGCTCAAAGATGAGAGAGTCAGCGGGAACCTTAAATGCTACACCATTCAAGGAAAGGTAAAGGGGCTTAGTAATGCTGCAGCTAATGGTGTAAGTACCATCACCATTGTCATAGGCACCATAAGCAGAAGCGACCTTAGCAGCAATGGACTTGGGGAAGAGCAAGAGGGTGGTACCAGTATCAATGATAGTGTTGTAATAACTAGTGGTGATAGTAGTGCTACCAGCAGCAATCTTACCAGCAGTGACAGTCCAGTAACCCAAAGATTTGTCAACAGGGATTGTAGTCAAAGAACCAGTGAACTTGGTACTATCATAGCCACCAAAGATGTATTCGCCACCTCCACCGAGACTAGCTTTACCGAGATAAACACCGTATACAGGTGAAGAAATAAGACCTTGGCTAATCAAATTATCAACGGGAGTCTTGATACCAGCGACAGTGGTGATGCTGTTGAAACCGAGACCAAGGAGACCATCAATGGGGTTGCTAGCAAAACTGCTTGATTCCTTCTTTGCCAATTCAATAGATTGCTTCTTGATGAGGAGGCCGCCCAAATTGACGTTATCGTAGGCCAAAACACCACTGGCGGTGGAACCATCACCATAAGAGATAGACCAAGCACGACCGTCAGCAACATAGGAGCTAGAGGCAGAAGGATTGTAACGGGTGTGAGAGGTACAAGTTGAACACAAAGTGGAAGCTAGATAGTTTTAAATGTCAATTATATGCATATCATTCATAGTGAAAATTTCTATAACTTACCGATCCACAAATCAGAAGAACCAGTATCAAAATTGATTTTGAAGTTTTGAGCAGGAGTACCAATACCAACGTTACCATAGTATTCAATATCGATGCTGTAGTCAGTAACGGGAACATGGCCGGCTCTGGCTTCGAGATCGTGATGGTTAAGAGCGTCAGCAGGGACGTTTTGGAGAGGATTGATAGTATGGTTGGAATGAAGAACGTGTTTGGCGTATTTTGCTCTAGCCTTAGCAACAGCACGTTTGGCACTAGGTTTGTAGTCATCATTTCTTGCTAAAGGAATGGCAAGTTTCTTACCACTTGGGGCTGCTTCGACTGCCAGAGCCATAGCAACTAAAGCGATACAGGAGGAAACCAAAGTAAATTTCATTTGAATGAGTATGGAAGGGGGAAAGAATAAAGTTGTAATGAAAAAAAAAACCCTCCCTTGGCAACAAAAAGTACGCGTTTATATAGACTTGTCAAAATTGATTTAACTTTTCTTTATTGATTCAATATTGCCATTTTAAAGGCATTCTATCCAAATAAAGAAAGCTTTTACTAATCCAAACATATTCAAAAAACGGCCTTTTTTTGCGGGTTTGTTGCATGAATACCGATATTAAAAATGATGTTATTTTGGTGCAACATAGATATGTATAATACTTGATCGACGTGTCACAATTATTATAATCGATAAGTTGCAATAAACTTGTGTCTCATATTGCTATGATACGAGATTAATGCCTCAAACTATACAAATAAAGTAGATTTTGTACTTATCAGGAAAGCAAAATATTTTTTATTTCAGGTGTCTCTTATTTGTAAATTTATTCAATTTTAGAAACATAATGTATTTACCGGGTAAATCTTTATTGGTATATACACTTCAAACACTACATAGATTCAACCTAGCTTACATATTTCGAACAAGACCTACGCTTCTAATATGTAAATAATTAACGTCTATACTCTGTACACTAAACTGTTTTTCATTTTGGATTTTTGCTTTTGGTTTCAAGCTCCTTCTTTTAGTGTGGCAATGTTGTAACGCCCTAGACCGATTTTACGACTAAAAGCAAGAGGTTAGGAATATGTAACATTCAAACATACAAGGTAGTCTTAACCTTATTATATAGTTAATCCGATGTACTTTACAGTGGTATGGACAATTGTAGTAGTGACTATAAGCAAAAGCATATCATAACACTACATAGGATAGATAATCACCACTTGGATACTGTATATGGAAAAGAGTGCTTAAAGAAGTTAAATCCAAAAAACGACTAGTTAAACAATGCGTTATCAAGTAGAGAAAATCATAGTAAATAAAGTATTGATTAGTCCTCAAGCAACGATGTCAAATTAATAGGTACATATATATTATACATCATGTAGACTTTGCTACATATGCGCTACGAGAATCGCATATAAGCTAACTAGCTTCTTAATATTAAAATACACGTTGAATTCGATACATGCACATCACGAGACCCGAAATGAAAATAAAATGCATTGTGAACACAAAAAAGCATTAAAAAATACAAGTAAATAATCATTTCTTCAGTTTCAAGAAGACCATCAACTTATATTTTTAAATGTTTACTTGACATTCTGTTGCTTCCGAAGGCCGATATGTATGATATTACTTGGAAAACGTCTATAAGAACCAGAAAAAGGATTAAATAAAGTACTTAAAGCAATCAGATCGTACATCTGAACTAGGATTTTTCTTTTTTTGTGAGAAATATGCATGTGATGGTATCACATTTCACAGTTTCCCGACGGTTTCCATTCTTCAAAGAGAGCCGTTATAGAGGTTTGCACTACATGGGAGGAATGAGAAGCTTGCTCTCATTTAGCACATTAATTACACCTTTATTATTTTTTTGTTTATAGGATATTTCACAATAAGACGAGTTTGTGATCAAGTCAATTGAGTCGACATGCCCGCGTACATATATGATGAAATTTGTCTAAACTTGCTTTATTTGGCTTCTGGAGAGACTTAATGCTGCTGCTATGATGTGAACTAGAGTCAAAATTTGAGATTCGATAGCCATTTCCAAAGCTGATGTAAAGCGTGCTCTATTAGAAATATTTCATGTTCAAATATACTAAGATATAGTAAGAAGAGATTTATAGCAATGTACTACTCTATGTAGATAAAGCTAAAGAAGTGCACAAAAAGAACAGAAAGTAGCCTTAGTAGTTATAACAGTAGTACAGCTTTAATAAACGTTACTGTTAACTATATCGTACAATACAATGCTATTTTATTGTGAAAATAGTCTAATATATTTTTAATAAATGTGCATTAGCAGATCATAAAAAATCCATGCAGTTGATAGGTTTATTGTGAATAAACATCTTTAAAACAGCCTCAAACTGTTTCCGTATTGGTCTTTATTTTACTTTTATCTTACCTCATATCATCAAAGAAATGGCTGTGGAGGAAAATTCTGCAACGATACAGCTTGTAATTATACACGCCTTCACCCAAGTCAAGTGACAGCTTTCATATCTAGCATTGTGAACGGCACCGAAGATCAGTACTGAGATATTTGACTGTTGAATCGATAAATTTAAAATGAGATGTAAAGCGAAATGAGTCTCCTTTAATCCTTTATTAAAAGTGAGGGAAGATTCGTCAGTCAAAGTAAATTTGGTTTTAATAAAAATTGCTCTTCTTGATATAATTTAAGTTCAGAACCAATGAACTGCATAGAATATTTTATGTGGTAGTCTTGCCAGCTAATATACAATGCTTATATGATATTAGCAGGCATCTGTATTTAGGTGTAATCTAATTCGATTTACTAGTAGGAAGTATGTGCAAATACCACAAGTACTTTGCTAGCGTAAATAGATTAATGCGCAAAATACGATGCCTACAGTAAGCGGTTTAAATCATCACACTCTGTACCGCTAGCTGCCTGGTACTTCTCTTCATTCCCTTTTGTCTTGGACTTTTACAAGAGAAAAATTCATTATATTATATAACAATAAAAGCAAGATAAATTTTAAGCACACTGCATCAGCTTATTGTAAGCTTTATACATCTCTGTTATTGGTAAAAGCATTAATATAAGCACTTCCATTGTAAAAATACTGCTGTTATGTTTTCTGATCATATAGTAAGTTAACGTAAAGAAAGAGAGAAGATTATGTACAGTTATTCATTACGTGAGTACTATTTTTGGAATACACATTATGCTTACTAAAACGTGATTGAAATATCTTTATTTGCTCATAAAGTAATACTGAGCTGTGATATTGGAGTATAAATAGGGAGTAGGAAGGATAGTATGAAGCATAGTAGGAAGCATGATAGAAACATAGTAACAAACACAATAAAAGTGTCATAAAGATAAAGGATAGTAAATTGCTGTTATTTTTGGGCGTAAATAGGCGTAAATGACGAAACTGTTGGGCGTACTCGGTGCTTGCACAAGTCCCAAATAGAATCGACATTATTTTCTTCAGAGCTTGCTAAAAAATCGACAATTCTTTGCTAAAAAATAGTAATTGGTATCAGCTATTTTTATGACGGCAATAATATATCTCTGCTATTACCTTGAAGCCGTGCATTAGCTCAAGCGAAATGTCCATATGGGCATATGTTTCATAGGAAATCGGCAGAGGAAATGATCTCTGCTGATCATACATGTACACTCCTTTTTCTTAGTCGAGTCTCAGTTGTAAAACTACCACCGAGAGACCTGTTGCAAACAGATTAGCCAAACAGCATTTGATTTCATTTATATTACACTAAGTAAATAAACATCTTTAAAGGTTACCTTGAACTAAAATTCCAAAAGTTATTGCTTCTTTTGGAGATTTTCCATATCTGAGGCGTACATGCAGCTGTCGCTTCATAATTTCCAGCACGCGCATCTTATCTTCATTCAGCCTTTGCTAACTGGTGTTGGCAGGTTTAACTTCCACACAAGCGGCTTCCACCAGCCTTCCATGCTGAACAGCGTGGATTAAGATATCCGGACGCAATTTGTCCTCATCAACGGAGCCACTTTGCTTGGAAACTCAGGATACAGCATCGAATTCGATTTGTACTTGGTCATGAGCAGAAAAAAAAGGGGATAAGAAAGTGGACACAGAATTAGCAACCAAGCTGATTTCTGAGCCTTTGGACTTTATACGCTCTGTAAACAGTCGCAGGCAAGTTTGATATCTACATCTTCATCATTCGAAGGAAATATTGTTGAGACTTTCAAACGGTTTTCCATATCGTGAGGGAAAAGCTTCTTCAGCGATATTATTTTTTGTGCTTCATTAAATTCAGAAGCAAGTTGCTTGTCACTGATATCTAAAGGGGTCTTAAGGAATATCACTGCAAGCTACATATCTCAGGTATTTTTATTACACAAATGTATCGGCAAGGAGCATTGGCAAAGTCACTTGTTACGTAAGATGACTCTGAAGGGCGTAATTCGCTGTTGAATTCCTATATGTAAAGCAAAAAAAAAAAAAAGTTAGATTTATACGAAAATAAAGATTTTTTTTTTTTGTGTTATACATCATCACAACTTGTTTTCGTTGTCTTTTAGTCATTTCAGACTCATTTTGGTTGCCTTCACGTTTCTAAGCTCGGTAAAATAATGATTAGATTTAATAAAATAGAGTCAAATTGCGTTGAGCTTACTCCCAACGAAATGTGGTCAACGGAAGCAGCGTTGTGCTAGACGAGCTTATCAGCTCACGAACTAGCTACCTTAAGACTTAATTAAACTTACCGAACCCACGATAATAATATTTTGGACCTGCACAGTACCATTGAAGGTGGTATTGGTGCTTAACTTTGTCACATCTTCTTCAGCTTCCTCAGCAGTTGTGCCCTCATTATTGGCACGTAAAATTCTCTTCAATTCGGCGTCCTTTTCAAGAAATTAAAAAACATGCACTTGCATACAGTAAAAATGGTATCCACTTACCGTAAATGAAGTTTTAAGCTTCCGCAACTTGCTTTCGTTTGACTGTCAGCAGTTTTTAAATAGCATTGCAATATTTTGACTCGATGTTGCCTTTAAGTTGTAAAATTAATAAATAAGCAATCATTGACAAATGAGTCTCCTTTAATCCCTTTTTATTATAATTGAGGTTAAATCTTGATACGCGGGCTATTTACACGGACTTTCAAAAAAATTTGCAGAAAGTGGAATTTTGCCATTTGCACATGTTCATTACACGCGACAAGCCATGAGAGCATAACCGTTATTGAGGACACTTCAAAATCGAAGGTTTTCGTAGTGCCTCGTTTTCGTTTTCAGTGAATTCCTTTCTCGAATGATAAACTCGCTTAAGATGTATACAATAAGAGTAAAAGAAAAAGAGTAACCATAAAAGCTGTTCCTGCTTATAAATAAATAATAAAGGAGAGTGTTGTCAAAGTGTGGTTTTGTTTATGTTTCTTTGTTCTGTAATAGTTGATTTATTATGGTGAGAAATAGGGTTCATTGTCTGGAAAACAGTCATATAAATACTAAGCTAAATCTACATACTATGTGGTATTATAACCATGAAACTGATAACAGAATCTACACAAATACTCTCGTTTCACTGTATATGCTGCAATAAAATCAACAAAGTCCGAACTAAAAAACACTGATCTTAATTAAGCGCGCTGATATCCAAGTGTTTTTTTTTAATTTTTTTTAATTTAACACAAATCATTCGCAAAGTATTTTTTTTCTTTCTCTTTTCTTTATTATACCAATCTATTGGCAGCATATATCCCCCTCATTTCTCATAATTTGAAAAGAAATGAAAAGAATCTCGACATTAATGAACAGATTAAGTAGAATCGATGAAAAAACTTCAAAAGAAAAAGGTACCGAAAAGAATTTTCGAGAAGAAGCGACTACTAATAAAATAAAAAAAAAAAAAAAAAACAAAAAGTTCGAATAGTTGGTAACCATGGTGTTGGCAAAACTTCGTTTCTATACAAGAGCTACTTTAAATATACTGCAAGAGAACCTGATACCCAATTTGACGTAATACCAACGCCTAGTTATAATGTTGAAGTGATACCCTATAAATCCTATCAATTTGAGATATGGGATTTTGCAGGTAAGAACTTTATATTGTACTGCATACGTGTGTTGACAGACCTCAACATAATAGAGTTGAATACATGTGTCAAGTACTTGCAAGAAGGAGAAGAGGAAAGTGAAGAGAAAGTGTTGATTTATATGCTTGATACAGAACAGTATGTGGAGGAATCAATAGCAAAGAAGTGCAAAGAGGATATGATATCGTTATTAGAGAGCTGCTCAAAGGAACTCGAGAACACGATTATTATTACAGTGGCGAATAAACAAGAAAGAGAATCTACTATGGATATACAGGATATTGGACACGATTGGACAAAGGATAAACATTTAATGACGTTGTTAAAAGGACATGACTGGAGGATATTTTCATGTAACTCATTCAATGGAGAAGGCATAGATAAAATATTTGACTATCTTTGTGTCAAATTGGAAAAAGATGACACAATCACACCTTGGGAGAATTTGCCAAACCCGTACCATTTAACAGACTTTGAATTCAAATCATGGTTCAAACAGGGTAACCTCTTTATTTATTTTGATACTTGGTGCTTAATACGCATCATCTACTTGACTTTGATTCATGTCAATAATGAAGATAACTATAAAAAGAAGCAGCAAATTATATTGTCTTTACATGAACAACTAAAAGTGATATTACGTAATCAAAAAGAACAAGAAACTGTCCAACAACAATCGATCACTTATTCATTAACGCAAACACTATTCTGGATACAAATGGTCACCTTTTCTTTATTAAAACTACCATTGTTACTTAAAGAAGAAGATTTCGAATTGTTTCTATTAAAGAGTGAACTGATTCAAGACTGTTGGAAAGATTATTACACACAAAAGTTATTTTATTCTGAAAGGGCATCTCAGGAGTTTTTGCCCCCAGATAGGAAGCCATTGCCAAATGCATTTAAGCCTTCTTCTTTAGCTTTAAAAGGAAGCGGGTTAAGAATTGATTACCAAGTACTATAAATATATATTCTATTATTTATTTCAACATGTTTATTTTTTTATTATTATTATTATTGACATTTCGATCTAAGATATCCTAACCACTGGAAATAGCTCATGCCTGAACTAACATTCTGTTGATTGGCTCCAGCAGTAGCAGGTCCTGTGGGCTGTCTGTCTTCAATCAAGTGATTCAAGAATCGACTGCGAAGTAAAGGTTCACCGTCTTCCTTGACAATATACATTGTAGGGTAATAAGTCACTTCTCTATCAGCTTGTATAGACTTGACTATATTAATTAGTCGGTTGGATATTGGTGATTTGACATTAGGTAACATAGGTATCTAAATCACAAATTTAGGTCTCCCAATCACACAACTTGTTAATAACTTACTTGAGTTGATTTCACTTCTTGGATAGAAGTAACTCCTAATAAATCTTTACATAGTTGAGGTACAGCTTGTTTTCCAATCCAAACATAAATATCCTGTCCATTTTCTAACAAATAACATCCATGCGCTTCTAATTTCTCGCTCGATAAATGAGCAGCAGGTGGCAACACAGTTTTTCCATTTTCCACAGTACCTGCCAACACGGGCATATTATGAATTGAATAGAAACGAGGATACACATAATTCAGCCAGCTCTTGGAAGGTAAAATACGCAAAAGAATAGCAGATTGTGATCGCATATCTTGAGGCACTGAGGGTGCATCATGAAACGCTTCTGTTTTCAAAACACCCAATACTAACAAAGGAAGTAGCGCTAATGGCTTACATATTGATAGTTGTGCAATCGTACTGGCTCCTGTCACTTCTTTACCATAGGCCGAAAAGATATCTACTGTCTGCTTGGCTAAATGATCTCTTCCTTCGCGTAATTTACCAGTGGCGCCCTTATCAATGGCCTGATGACAAATAGTTCGAGCAATTGCAATTTGATCCGATGAAGCATACATATCTGAGAGACTCTTTGTTACAGGAAGACACAAGTTCATGACACGAATACGACGTTCTCCAAAGCAAGTGGTGTACAACATGGCTGTTTGGAAATACACAAAACTCGATTGGATTTCTTCCTCAATAGCAAGTTCAATACAATAGGACTGATCACGAGGGACGTTCGGTAACGCCATGATATCTGGAATACGTGTTGTGCAATTACCATAGTACGCATGACACACAACGCCCTGAGAGCAACGTGTACGAACCACCGCTTCCAATCCTACTTGTTCGGCCAAGAGTGATTTCACTTCCTCCTTTAATCGAAGACACTCGGCGGGTTGAACGGAAGCATTGAAGCCTGGATAAAAATGTGTTTGCCCACCCGTAAATCGTGGGATGACGTTCAATGTACACACGTCTGCGAACTGGTTGTTATTGCCACCGCCGAAAACAAACATGTCAGCACATACTTGTACCTTGACGCAATCTGCTGCAAACGATTTGTAAAATACGTGCGAGGGCGTCATTAAGGGTGAATCAAGTGCTGATTTATTCGTATCTGTCTTTGCTGTGATTGCCCCAAAACCTACTTGAGGAATACTTGCTTGGAAACAAACAATTTTACCACCTGTAGGAGACTATGAACAATAGATGGTTAACCATTTCATACATGTGAAAGGGTGTAGAATCTTTACCAATAATTTACGAGCTGCTTGTAACGCTGAACCTAGACAGTTGGTGGGACTGTGTGTATTTGTATACATAGTTTTCATCTTGTTCAGCAGGTCTTCTACAATGGGTCTACACTCTACCAAATTCACAATTAAATCTGCAGCTGCTCTTGGGAGATAGACGTCGTTTAAGTCAGGAACGACGAGGATTTCGGGCTCGCTGCCTACTAGTTTATGGAAACCGATGGCGTTATCTACAGTGATGAAAGCTACTTTTGTACGTCCATCTTCGTTGGGAATAGAGTCGAGAGATTCTTTGATGGCATCTGCAACGACGCTGATCATGCCTGTTTGTACTGCTTGGAACGAAACATCGATGACGAACACGTATACGGGAGGCTGAGGAGGTCGTACTATGTATTCTAAAGGTGCGACGAAATCCACACACCCATAATTGAGTTCGAGTCTGCTGTATCTATCCGTTTGTTGCTGTGTTGTGATATCCCAATCAAAAGTTTGAGGTACATCGTTATCCATACCACACATATTACATTTCCATTGTAATGCACCTGCTGTGAATTGTACAAAAGGATTGATATAGGTCTTACAACGAGTACATCGAGTAACGACAGTATCTGCAACCACAGGTACGTTTATCTAATTTCCCTCATCCCTTAGTTTAAAGAGCACATTACCTTTTTTTTTTTTTTTTTTTTTTACCTTTTCGTTTTTAGGACTGAGGTAAGGTTGTAAGATCAAAGCTAAAGGTAACTTGCTTTTTCTGAGTAGTGCGTTGTTGTATGGGAAACTGTTGACAGTTGCGTGATTGAAACAAGCGTCTACTTGAGCAGTACTAGAACCTGTAGCTGTAAACTACCAATAATCATTAGACAAAAAAAAAGAAAATAAAACGGTAGATATAGCTTACTTGAGGAGGAATGATTGGATTTGACTTTTCGATGTGTAGATCTTCAATAAGAGGAGGTTGACCAACTAGAGGAACATCTTGTCTAGGTGCTTGATTGATGCTCATATTTGATATGCCATTGAGTGCCTGTTGGTATCCTTGTTGTTGAGCATAAGAAAAACCTTGAGCAGACTGTTGAAATCCTGGAGAAGATTGCAAGTAAGGTGAATTTTGCACAGGTTGCTGGTAGGGAGCTGGTTCCTGGTAAAACGAGGGTTGAACTGGTTGTTGATAAGGCGAACCTTGGAATTGCTGCTGTTGTTGTTGGAATGGTGAAGCGGTTCTAGATTGTTGTGGTGGGTATGCTGGATTCGAATCTTGTGGAATTTGAGGATAATGTCGTCTTTGTTTTCTCACTTCGGTAGATGGAGATGTTGATTGTTGAGGCGTACCTGACACCGTGTAAGGTACTTGTGGAGAGGTATTATATTGTGAACTAGGATTCATCAATATTTTTTTCAAGATGAAAAAGCAGAAAAATATTATAACACGAACTTTCGGTTTTTTTTTTTTTTTTTTTTTGTATTAATTCTCAGAAAGCAACTTTTTCATAAATAGACTATGATCATGAAGCAAACGTGAAAGGAAACGATTGGCTAATATAGTCTAAAGGTTTTAACGGATGTCTCAAAAGGTAAACCAGAACTATTCATGTATAGCACCAAAAAGAAGAAGCAGTGCAAAAACATATACAGGTAAAACGTTATCGATGACAGTTACCGCTATGTGAAACTTTAATTACAAAACACGCAGGAAATTGACAAACAGTAACAAATTATCGCTTTTCAACATGCCAATGCTTATCTTATTATTCCTTAATAGAGCATAATAAGACCGGACTAGTGTCACTATATTCATTTGACAGGGAAGTACCATTACGGTAAAAAAAAGAACTGTGAGGCTATCACATCGTAATTTATGTGAGCAAATAAGCACTATTAAGGAATATTGGTGCTTGTATTATCTTTATAGTAGTAATTAATATGTCCTCCTCCCCTATCACATAAAAATTTCAGGGTCCAGTGGGCATTGAATTTAGAGTAACTAATTTTCTGGGTTAAGCTCAATAAATAAAAAAACACGTTACACTCTTTGTCATGGAACAAAAACTCGAAATATTATCTGTTTATGCGGACAATCTTATTGACAGATTCATTAAACAAGTACATGTAGACATTTTTGTACAAGATTACTATGCTATTTTAAAGAGTATTTTAAACAATCTAATGTAGCGGCCATGCTTTGCTAATAGATAATCACGATAGATCACAAAGAACAGCATTTTGGAAAAAGGCTGTTTTTAAACAAAAATGTCATTATCGATTTTATTCTTGATTGCGAAATACCGGATATTCAAAGAACGAAACTAGAGCTCATGATCGACAAGATCAACTTGGCAATCCTAATCTACCTCATCCGTAATAATTTAGATTATGAGCGATGCTTGTCTTATTTCTTTATAAATGTGGTTGGACCCTCTCGCGCCTACTCTCGTAAAACTATTGAATTTTTCTTTAGTCTCAAATTAAACATTTTTCGCAACAAGATTGATGCCGTACCTGAAGATCAAGTGAAAGAGTTAGCGGAAGATTTCTTTGGGAACACCATTAGCTCAATGTTACCTTCAAGTAATCCAGGCAATGCGAAAGTCATCAAGAAAAACTCAAAAATACTAGAAATGGTAATAATAACCTTTTGTACTGTATCGTGGAGCTTAACAATAGAACATGTAGTTTAGAGGATTTACTCCTCAACAAATTGTCCAGCAGAACTTTGGTGCTCCTAGCGAATTAAACGAATTCCTAAAGGCGTTTGTCAATGATCGATATGTAAGCTCAAATACTATTAGTTTTATACATAAAACTAACTATTTTTTTTGGGGGGGACGATATCACCAGCTAACTCTATTAGCCAGTGCTCATGGAAATGAAACTATTGCAAAAAAGAATCTAGATATACCTTCTCCGCGTTCCAAGCGCGACTTACTTGACTCTACTGACGATAGCACAGTCACTTTAAAAAAGAAAACAATAAACTATGCCCAATTTAAATAAATGCAGCAGTTGAAAAGAAGGAGCCTTGTTAGTTTCGTAGGCTATGAAATGGAGTTGCTCATGGTATGTACAATAAAACAAAAGTCCTCCATGTGTAATATATCTTCACTTTTCAACAACCACAGAGGGGGGTTTCTTATTATTATAATTACTTTAACCGGAAGCACTTTAGATAATACCAAGAAGACTATTAGAAGAAAAATGGAATTCTTGATTTAGTGCTCTTACATAATAACAATGAAAATGATCTTCTAAATTATGTTACACATAGTCTGCCTGCTACAAAACTGAGAGATGCTTTATACTTTATCAAAGCAGCGATATGATAATTATATAGAGAGAGCTTGTCTGTATCGCTATCTGAAGTGGAATAATGTTGGAGGGTTTTCATTTATCATTATATATGTACTTTGCCTTTATAATTTGACAAGCCTCTTTGAGATTATATATCATTAATTTATGTGAACATAGCTCGGATACATGCTTCTAATATTATAGTTTTTTACACAAACTTTGTGTTAAACAATCACTTTTAACTTTATGGTGAGTTGATAAACTAAATGTCACACAGAGTTCCTTTATTAGAATTCAATTAGTCATCTGCATCACTTCCATTACAGAGGTCCATATAAGTCTTGATAATCAAAGTAAAGAGAGTAATCATTACATTGCTGTAACTTATTAAGTCACGAATTTAAGCTCTTGGTGGCACTTTTAGAATGTATCTAAAAAAAGGACACGTGCTGTTCCTATACGCATACCCATCTGATAAGATGCATCAAAAAAAATCAGATAAAATATTTTGTTTCCAGATTTAAACTTAGATCGATTCCCCCCTCGTTTAAAAGGTTAAAGCAAGCCCTTATCTAGCCGATGTATATGATAATCAGGCAGGGGAAAGAACAATGAAGAGATTGAAAATAATGTTTTTTTTTTATTGTTTATACATAGTGCAATAATCTAATTTTTATGAGTGTAGGAGTTATTATTATACATGATGTAAGAAAAAGAGGAAGAAATGAGAATGAATTTGAGTTATAATATTACAGATTGACCGGGGGAAACTTATTAGATGAATAATTCTTTCTTATGAGACGTGGATAGCTGAATCATAGCTGCTACTGCATCTTGTTCAATGGTCGAAGCTTTCATCCTCTTAGGATCGCGGATAGGAGGTAGTTTAATGGAAAAATCAAATTCGTTGGGTTTGCATGTGGGAGAATGTAAGAAGGATGATTGGAACGTAAAGGGTAACTCAAAATCGTTTGTGAACTTTTCATAAGTTGGCAATGGTGAAGGAAAAAGAGGAGAGCTATAGTTAGTTGTGATGGGGCTATGGCTACTTTCACTGCTGTTGCAACTATCTGTGTTACTTGTGATGCTGGATCGACGTTGCTCAATAAGCATGGGAACTTCAGGTTCCATTCTTCGTTTACGGTGAACAGAAGTGCTGTTGCTATATAAAAATAAGATTAAAAACTGTAAAAAAAGTAAGGGAGAAAAGTGCTTTATCCTACCTTTGAACAGATCGGTTTTCTTTTCGAATCCTGATACGAGCACCCTGGTCGGAGAAGGATCTCGATAAGAAAGTAGAGTCTAACATACCGGGGAACTTCTTAGTAGGATAAACACTAAATGGAGCGGTGAAAATAGATTGAAGACAAACAGACCCAGTCAAAGTAATTTCAAAGAGAGAAAGTTTGAGTCTGAAACAACCCTCTACTTTAACAGAAAGATCACCAAAAATAAAAAAAGCACCATCTATACATGAAAAAATATTAAGTTTTCAAATTTTAATCTGGTATCTATGGCGAGATGTAGTTACCATGGTTATTGATGTCTTTTAACTTATACATGGAAGAAACGGTTTGGCCCGACAAAGCATTATGGGTTGGTGTGTATATTTCATTATCATCAGTAGGATGGGCTAAGTTAGCACACATAAGGAAGTAAGAGCTCTGGTGAAATGCGCTAGAATAAATCAAATAAGTAAAGCGAACTAAAGTAAAGAGAGTTTAGACGTACTCAATTTGTTGTGGGGTGGCGTTGTTCAATTTGATTTGAATAATGGGAGGAGGGTCTATAGGACGGCGGTCTAACATACAGACAAATGTTAGTCTTACTGAGTATTTGTGTATGGAAAATATATACCTCGCTCGTTGTTTGTGCTGATCCTGGCGTGAATAGGTTCTTGGCGATTTAAAAGCGTATACAAGCTAGTAGATGACATGAAATCAGAGTCTGACGTTGTGTATAAAGTAAGAAGAGATCATTTACCTTGATGAAGAGGCCTTCTTGGGACAAGCAGGGACATAATGAAAGTTGTTTATTTTAGACATTAAAAAAAAAAAGTGATAAAGAAGAAAAAAAAAGGAAGAAAGAAAGAAAAGCGTAGATTTATAAATAAAAGTCTAGGAAAAATGAGGAAAGAGTCGTGTAACATTGAAAAAGATCTGATAAAAAAATATTTTTTGATCGGAGTGAACATTGCAAAATCATTTTTTTGATCATCCGACAGATAAACCTATGGAAGAGTCTAATTACCCAGTAAATACGGCATTCAACTATTACAACATTTATTTTCTTAATGGCTTCTTATTAATAGCTGTAGCGGGCTTGCTCCACTAAAGTATCCCTCGCTATTTCTGGATAGCAATTTACACGAAACAGTCTGATCTTGCATAGTAACGAGTTAAAGTGTATACCAAGCAATTTACAATATACATATCTGTAGCAACGAGATTAATAAAATTACGATGTAGAAAATGTAGGATAATATATACAACTTTGTCAATGTAGAGAAAGACACCTTTATTTAAGCTTCCAAGTCAAATTCCAGATACTGAGTCAATATATCGTACAAAGATGTTACCTATTGTTGCTATTTTACAGTTCACAAAAATGCACCCTTGGTATGATATCGCGATTGCGCCCGAAATACATAATTGTTACAATCAACTTAATTTATTAGTAAGAGTAGATGAAGTTATTCCTAGTGCTAGTTTTCTAATACCAAACTACCTGAGTTGCTGTATGGTAAGGCAAGTGCGCACTCACCAGCATTGCTTTCTAGGCATATGTAATAGGAATTTCAATCAGAAAATCAAATAGAGCTTGTTAATTAATGTGACCACTGCAACCATATACCTTCCGCGTCTCACCGTATTAGGTAATGTTCCCTGTGTATGGACCGGAAATCCATGAAAATTTTATTGCAAAGACAAACAGCTGCGTTTCTTTCCGCTCTATACACCCAAATCCATTACTTGCAAAATAGTGTTAATTTAGAGATAAAGTACACATACTTATAAGCTGCTCGAATCAGGTTATTAAGCATAAATAAAAAGAATTTACTGTCGTGTGGGTAAACAAGTTATTCCATAAGTTGTATATATAACACGGTAAACCATATGAGCATATACCACACAGGTCTTACCTTTCACCTTGAGTAAAATGAAATGCTGTTACTTTCTATTGGATTTTATCTCATGCATTAAATCATTGAGAAGTTGAAGTTTTCATTTTTTTAATGTACCATGCTTTATGGCATTGAACTTTTGAGGCTCAGCGGAAAATCAGAAAAAAGTTTTTACAATGGTGAAATAATATCAACAAAAACCGGTCAAGGACAAAAGCCGATACATTCTAGAAAAAAGCAAAGAACACAAATAAGGATCTACTGGATACAAGGACTGTATCTCAATTGCTTTGAAATGGTGTGCCACTCCTATGTCACTGGTTATATAAAAAAGCAAAAGATCTGAAAACAAAAGCAGTATAACTATCAAAAATCCAAAACAACTTCAAGCTTTCATTTCATTAATAAACTAGCATAAAGCTATCTTGAAGTTCGAAAGTCGTGTTATCGAAATCGATTGTACAAAGATGTAACTATTAAAACAAATAGTTATACTGTAGTGAGTTTCTTCTACTGCTTATACGTATATGTACGAAACATAAGCTCATTGGATACTTTTGTGGAAGCAAGGGTGGTATTTTTTTTATCGGCAATTGATTAAATGCCGCTAGTTCGTCATTTAAAGAATACTGGAGGTACATCGAATGATACGAAAAGCATGATCAACGAAGCTCTGAGATCCATATTGTTGATGAATAGAATACATTTCGAAAGTGTGTATTATGACTTTCTTTTTAGGAATCCGCCGTGCGCTTTGTTTACAAGGTCGAAGTGTGAAGAACCAAGATGTAACGTCAACAACAGAAAATAGAATAATAGTGCCTCTGTATTCAATTAAAGCTAGAGTGCTCCCAGAGTACCGCTATACAAGCATTCAATTTAGGGCAGTTTTGGAGGTTTATTCGCTCGTTCTTGTGTACCTACAACAAAACATTAACTTAAATTGTAATTATGGCTTATAATTTTACATATCACGGCCGTTAATATATAAGTGTCTTCTTATACACTGGGTAGCTAAATGCGTCCAAAAGATTTAGTGCACATATATGCTTCAAGTATATATTCTCCATGTAACTAAGAGTCATATTCAAATCAATATGTGTTCCAAAATATGCGTGTAATCAGACATACAGCACCTGAGACAAAAGACAATTTTGACAGTTATAATTTTTCATTAGTTTGCTGTTATAGTAATTGCATAAGAAATTAAGGAATAATATGCAGAATACATGATATCGTTAATGTGCTCCTCTTCTCAAACCAAAAGAGTAGCATAAAATCATAGTGCAAATTATTGAGCCCATCGTCTTTGCAATGCAATGTCACAATTCACAAAAGATATAGTCTGCAAAAGTGCATGTTTGTCCAATCAAGTGCAGGTGCTGCCCCACAAAACAAACTGAGTAGAAATTTCAGCTGAAATTTTTAGTCATCAAGAAAGTACACTTTCACACCCAATATAATTATTATATATCACTTATTTTATTTTTTTTCCTCTTTTATTTCATCAATTCAAAAAGAAAAAAATGTCTTTTAACAATATGATGGGTGGTGATGACTCTTGCGGTCCAGTCAATCCTATGGCTCAAATGATGAAACAGTTTGGACAAGACAGATCTCTTCAAAGAGTAAGTATTTATTGTACCCGTAGTTCTTGCCCTGACAAAATACAATAGGAACAATTTACTGGACCTTCACAACATGCTGGGCCTTCTTCTGTAAGTCAATTTGCTTTATAACAAAGATTATAAACTCATTCAAAACTATATACAGATGCGCACACAAAGACAACAAGGACCAGGTTTTGCTCAAGGATCAGACATGGTTAATGAGTTTTTTGGTCAAGAACAACAAACACAAAGAATGGGTTTAGCAAATAACAATTTTGAATTCTCAGCTTTACAAAGAGAACTGGACGCTGTTCGTACAGGAGGTTGGGCCAATGAATTTCAGCAACAAGGTCCTAAAATTTGGGAAATTTCACCTGCTGAAGAAGCAGCTATGGAAAAAGCATTCATGGAAAGCAAAGCCCGTGCTGGTTCTAATCCAACAGGTACAATAGAACAAGTTTTCTTTTGAGGGGGGAGGATTATTAATCATGTATATATTATATAGTGTGGAGAGATGAATTTATGAACCATCCAGAAGTTACTAATATCAATCCTGCTCAATTGGCTGAATTTGAAACTGCTTTCCAAAAACACTTTGACTGGGCCAACGAATTTGATCTTCAACAAGGTAATAAAGGAAAGGGAAGATTACATGATCCCAACGCTTCTTGGGAGGAGCAATTTGCTTCTTTTGAAAAGACAGATGAAGAAATAGCAAAGGAAGTAGAGGATGCTGCTGCTGCTCAAGACCCTGCTTTTGAACAATTTGAAAACGTTTGGCAAAATATCCGCGACCAATTAGCCGAAGACAACGACTGGGAAGATGAGTTTGGTAATTTCAACGGCACTGTTCCCATTTACAAACCCGATTTAGGCGAGTATGTCTTTGAAGTCAATAACCCTTTCCTGACTCATCCAGATCCAATGGCAGAAGGTTTACGTTTATTACAGCAAGGTGGATCTCTCAGTGAAACAGCCTTGGCTTTTGAAGCTGTTGTTCAAAAAGACCCTCAAAATTCAGAAGCATGGATGCACTTGGGTAATGTACAAGCACAAAATGAAAAAGAAGAACCCGCTATTCGTGCACTAGAAAAAGCAATTGAAACAGACCCTGGTAATTTACAAGCACTCATGTCACTTGCTGTCAGTTATACAAATGAATCCTATGATCATGCTGCATATCAAACACTTGAGCGCTGGATCACTCAAAAATACCCTCATCTTGTTCAAAAACCTTTACTAGAAGCTGCCTCTCCATTTGAACTTCACGATAGAGTCACTGATTTATTTTTAACAGCTGCCAGACAAGCACCTGATGGTCAAGGTATGGATCCCGACGTACAAGTAGGTTTAGGTGTCTTGTTCTATGGTAGTGGTGATCTTGACAAAGCCATCGACTGTTTTGTTGCAGCTCTTAAAGGACGTCCTGATGTAAGTAGTCGTTTTTTTTTTTTAGTTAAGCACAAATACTCATATATGTGTGTTTTTCAGGATTATTTGTTATGGAATCGTATGGGTGCCACATTGGCTAATAATGGCCGTTCAGAAGAAGCTATAGATGCTTATCACAAAGCGTTAGAGTTACGCCCATCTTTTGTCAGAGCCAGATATAATATTGGTGTGAGTTGTATTAATATTGGATGTTATAAAGAAGCTGCTGAACATATCTTAACTGCACTCTCCATGCATAAACGTGGAAATGGGGACTCTGAAGAAGGTGTTAATGTCTCTAGTAACTCTTGGGAAATGTTACGAAAGGCTTTCATCATGATGGTAAGAGTGATTTCTTTCCCTTATTTCTCAGTAACTAATGTTTCTTTAACAATAGGATCGTCGTGACTTAGCTGATAGGGCTGTTGTTGGTGCTGATTTGAACCAATTCCGTCCAGAATTCGAATTTTAAGCTCTTATACATACGTCCCCCCTTCCTTGTATTTTTAAGTAGAAAATTTTTATAAATAAACATCTTGTTTCTGCAGCTTTGTCAAAGTAAATGATCACCTTCAGGCCTCCATGTTGAACTATGATGTTCTCAAGGCCCATTTCGCCATATAAGCTTTCGTCAGTTAAAGGCGGCTCATTGGCTGGATCATAATCTAAAAAAACTTGCCAGAAAAAAGAGTTCTTAAATTTCTTCTTTAAATGGTCCAGATCTAAAGTTTAAACAATGTATTGGGCTTGTTGGTACTCACTATTTCTATAAACGTTCTGTATCAATTTGGTTAGTGAAACTCAATTACAAAAGCATAGTATCCACTGCCTTACATCATTGGATTTTGACAACTCAAATGACTGCATATGTCGGTCTTTCATTTCTCAAAGTGTACCAAGTAGGTGCATCTTTTTTGTGCTTTTTATTATTCTTTGTTGCAAATGAAGCTTTTGTCTGTTTTACTTATATCTAGTATATTCTTAAAGCAAATATCAAGTCAGCAACTTGATATTGACATTCTTGACGATGACGTCGAAACATTTGGGCAAGTTCTCCAAGACAGTTGATTTCATGTAAATTCATTTTATTTTACAACAGATATTCAGAAGCAGTGTTAGATGGGCCTGGTCCTTGCAACGGATATCCAGAATACAGAAATCTTCCTATAAACCAAAACTTCTACCTTGGTGCACATAATGCTGGCTCTAGCGTCATCAATTCTCTATATCAATCAAATGACATTTCTCAAATGTTGACAGACGGGATCCGATATTTGGATATACGCTTGTGTAAAAAGTAATATAAACGACAGAAAAGGGAGTAAAAAACATGAAATATTACTGTACTTATATGTGGCTTAGTGAACAAGACAATAATGTTGTTGTATGTGACGACAAGAAGCTCTCCAGCTTAAGCTGGGTAGATGTGCTGCAGCAAATATTTGCCTTTTCAAAGAATTCATATGAACAATTTTTCATTGTCAATGTTAATATTTCTTTTGATGCAAAAGAGCTAGAGTCTGCTATTGATCAAGTATGTGAAGAGCATCAAAGTGGAGTAGAAGGCGTGGATGAATTCGCGAAGAACGAGGTAAAATATAAAGGTAATTCCTTTTATATTGCTAACAAATTTTTTTTTTTTTTTTTTTTTTTGTAGTGTCAATTCATATATTCTTTCCGTCCTGAAAATGGACCTTGGTCTACTCTGAGTGATGTTCTAAATTATAAACCTGATATGGCTCAATGGGAGGGCGATGGGGAAACAGTTGGCATTCGTACGAAATTCATGTTGACTGTATCAGAAAGCAAAGACATTTTACGCCACACTGCGTATTTCTCCCCTGCTTTTTGGAGACCTGTTTGTACAGAGGCACTTCAAAAAGAATGCAGAGTTCCTAAGGGCGGTATTCACTTGAAGCAAGCTGATTTGAACACGCTGGAATTCAATCTCGTTGATAAATTATCCTGTAACTTGAATGATTCACCCCTAAATACCTTTTTCAATATCATCTCATTTGATCACTATGAACAACAGCTACCTTATCTCAAAGATCTCACTAGACGTATGATGGATTTGAACTATGCAAAATGGACTGGCAATTATGCTTTACTCCAAGTGCCTAAGTCTACACCAAAGATACAAGTGCAAAGAGATGAACTTTAATAAACTGTTTATTCAATGTTACAACGTGAACTTTCAACTGAGTGATAGTTGATCTGAATCCTATGTTTTCAAAACTCTCAAAAAGCAATATATAGATTACAGTAGTTTATAGATATACCCTGTTTTATTTTGAAGTTACTATCAATAAAATGAGGCATATGTACTATCAGAGGAGTATTACCGAAAAGCCTGTTGTAAACAGAATACAGCCAAATAGAGCTTAGCAACTCCACGTGGATTAGACAAACGAAATAAACGTCTTTAAAAGTCACTTTGAACTAAAATTCCAAACGTCTTTGCTTCTTTTGAAGATTTTTCAAGTCTTAAGCGTACACACAATTGTCGCTTCATAATTTCCAATACGCACATCTTGTCTTTATCCATTTTTTGTTGGATGACACTTGACACATACAGTTCGAAATCCGGATTTTTCTAAATGCGCACGTCTATTATGCACGGATTCCAGGTTGAACCTTTACTGAGAAATAAAAGCTTCCTTTGTATGATGTATCTGACTGTTTTCAAGACAATGAAGCCTAACTATTTCCTACCATAATCATAGAACAAATAACCATAAGCAAGTCAACAGACTGGTAACATTTTTTTTTTCTTATTTATAAATAGTAGCAGCTGTTACAACTCCTTTTTTTTCTTTCGTATTTTATACATTCTGTGCAAACCTACATATATTACACAAGTATATTTCTTTTTGAATTTCAAGTCTTAGTATTTATCATATCTTTAGATGTTCTATCATTGAATATCATGTGCTTTACAACATTATCCTCCACCAGAATCGATTACCTTTAAATTGATTCGATTATTTAAGCTATAATAGATTGTAGGATGATTATTTCAGGGTATAATGGCCTTGAGAAATGTTTTGCTCTTAAGCCGTAAATACAACCATTATCTTGTAAGTCATATTTATTTTTGACCTTATCTGTAGAGAATTTCCAAGGTTTGTATCGTATAGTAATTGCCCTTCATATTTATGCATTATGGTTATCTTTGGATTTTTTGATTTAATTTGTTTCTCCTTTTTTGTGAGGAATAATAAGTTCAGGCTTATCAGATTTAATAATCACGGCCACATTTAAAGAGGCTTAGCCGTTTATATGAGTATCATTTTTCTTTTTTCTTTTTTTTTAGTTTCTTCTAGCTCTCTTTTCATATTTTTCTTCTCTATTATTAGGAAGTACCCTTTTGTTTTGTTTTGTTTTGTTTGCTTAGGGATAAGTTTTCTTTTTGAAACGCGCTTTGAATTACTAACTTGTTTTCCAGCTGCTTTGTTTTGATTTTTTAGTACTTGCACCTTATCCCAATATTTCTCGATAATTGTAGGATCAGTAAAGTCACTGGCTTTTTGCCACGTATTTTCTTTTTCACCATATCCTTTCCATTTAATCAGATATTCCCAATTACCAGTCTTTCCTCGATGGTCACGGATTTATTCGATTTCAAAGTATTCTTCTTCCATCTTGGACTCATCGATGTTAATCACCTTTAATTCTGATGATACGTAGTTACGGTGTAGCAGTTCATTTTGCTCATCCTTAAGTTCGTAGGAACCTTCTTGATTTTTTCTGACAACTGTATATGGTCCACCGTATAGAGGAGCTAACTTACTTGGTCGATTAGCCAGCAGTCTGACCATTACATAGCTACCTATTGGTATGTCCACGATTGTCTTTGTATTGTCAAACTTTTTCTTATTTTCTTCTTTAATTTTTAGAGTTCTTTCAGCTATCGCAGGAAATACAATTTCTTCCATCTTCTCGACTCTTTTTTCAAGATCGTTAGGAGTCATCATATCCTTTGGAAGTGGGAATTTAGACTTATTTGCATAGTCTTCGGGTAAGTTCACACTGCGTGCATACATGAGGGAAAATGGAGAACTTAATGTTTTGTTTTTGATAGCATTGTTAATAGCAAGTTGACAAAGTGATAAATAGTGAGCCCAATCTTTGCCAGTTGAGTTTACCATTTTTCTGATTATATTTATAGCAATTTTTACGCTAGCTTCAGCTGCACCATTACCTCTTGGATGGTAAGGAGTAGTGTATCGACGATCAATACCTAAATGTTCGCTTAACTTACTTTGCAACGTGTACCTGAATTCAGTACCGTTATCAGAACTAATGATTCTTGGAAAACTATAATCTCCAGCAATTGATATCAAAGTGCGAGCAATAGTATCCGATTGTTTGTTTTTCAATGCGCGTAATACGATATACTTGGTGCAAATGTCTACCAGTACAAATTCATAAATTTTTCTCTTTCTCTGGCGGTTCCAATAGGTGACTCATCAGGATTAGCGTTACTTTTATTATCAATATTCAAACTTTTAAACATCAAATCATCATTTTCCAAGTTATCTTTGCGGAGCGAGGAAACACCACACTCCAGCAACTTGAGGTAATCTTCAATTGTATGTACAGTATTTTCTTCAAGCTTTCCACTATTTAATAAAAAAATTAGCAAGGGAAAGTCGTATCTGCGACTATAATACCTCGACACCTCCACAACGATGATTTCCATATTATTGTAAGTTTTGAAATACCCAAGAGCATCGTTGTACTTCATTGTGTTCTGAACAGATTTGCTGAAATCCAAGTACTTATTTGACGTGTAAAAGATTCAATGAAGCTAGTGAACTCTTGGAACAATTAGAAGCAGAAAATAAACTTCATGAAAATTCACCTGCTGGAACTGAAGAAGAAATAAAAGAGGCAATGGAATTTATCCAACCTTTTATTGATGCTAACTTAGCCATACCAAAAGGTTCTTTCTGTACTATTCCAGAAAGTGTTGTTCGTTTGGATACACCTCCTAATGTAACTGGATACAGAAAACCTTATCCAATTCCACTTGTTTATCATAAGATCGTTGATGATCAAATAAAAGAATGACTAGATAATGGATATATTAAAAGAGCTTCAGGTAACATCGATTGGAACTCACCTCTTACTGTTACAAAGAAGACAAATGGAAAAGGAGAAATAACTGGTCATCGTGTCTGTCATGATCCCAGACATATAAATTGCCTACTTCGGAATACTGATCGCATGCCTTTGCCAGTCATTCATGAACTGTTCGAAGAATTACAAGGTGGTTGTGTTTACTCTACTCTTGATCTCAAATCGGCTTTTAACTCCTTGCGTCTCCATCCTAAAGATGCACATAAATTATCTTTCACTTGGCGTAATGTACAATATACACCTATCGCTACTATGTTTGGTATTAAGCATGTAAGCTCACAGTTTCAACGTACTATGAGTA
>JNEK01001746.1:0-27436 GCA_000697295.1 Mucor indicus B7402
TTTTTTTACCTTTTTTTTTTTTTTTTTTTTGAATAGACATTATGCTGCCTCTAAAAACAAAATTAGTGTAAGAAGACTGTCCTCAATAAACCATTCTCAGTAGCTTAAGTTTTCTTTTAATAGATCTGCAAATCGCTTCTTGATCATGATGCGCCAGTAAATCAGTTAAACAAGTACAAGCAGACACCTTTGTAAGTGAGCATATAATGTATTTGAACAGCCAATTGATCTAACTACACTACTATATAGACATAGAGCAGCATCTGGTGGATATATCAAGATTATCGAACTGTTAGTGAAAGCCAAATGTAGAATCAATCCTAAAGATATCGAAGGAAACACGCCTTTACATTATGCTTGCGAAGAAGGACACGGCGATTGCGCGGTTTTTTTGATCGAAAATAATGCAAATGTTGATCAATTAAATAATGAAGGTAAATCGCCTATTGATCTTTGTCCTACTAAAGAGGTGAAAGCTTTCATTTTGTCATCTATCGAATAAAGTCCTATTTATACTAATATTGATAGCAAAGAAACTTTACTTTTTCTATCACCAGAAGCAGAGAACAATGATAGCATCATACTGGAGGTGTATAAGCATTGTGTTTTCTTAGTGTGATTATCTCCAATAACTTGTCCGGATAACTCTGTATCAAAACGCTTGTAAAAATCAAAAGCCCACCAGATTTATTTTTTTTTATTAAGAAACTAAGAGGAGTTTTTGTTTGATTTGTAAATGAGTTTCCAAGGCGAATTTATATCCTTCAGGCATTTATATGATGTTATGCTTAGACATATTATACTAGGGGCCTATATCATGCCATTATATTGTGAATCAAGCAAGCACTCATTTAGTGGACTCAAGTTTTCTTATATTATGGTCAATCAAAAACACTGTGATTTTGCGCTACATTGTATTGACAACCAGTAGGAAACAGACAACAAAAACGGATATTATTTGAATATAATGAACAGTTAAAAAGCATACAGTTATCAAAATGTCAAATTGATGTTGATTTAATTACTGAAAAGAGTTTTTAGTTAATATTTGTGAATGCACAATACATAAAAACATTAATACGTGTTTGCACACATAAACTGATTGCTTCAATCATCAAACATAAAATTAACGGTTACATAGAACATGCAACAACGATACGATGGAGGGAATAGCAATAATATTAGAGAATAAGGAAACTTTATTTAACCTAGTTGTAGTGGAAAGAAAGTATGAACAGTAATATAATCAAAATGGCTGTATAGGCAATTAATCTTATGTTAAGAGGGAGGACAGTTTTGAAGTCTTATGCTGCTTCAATCACACATAACTGTGCATTAATTACTATCTAAAGCATTTAAGGTACCCGCAACAAATAATGGTGACAATACGATCCCAATCTACTAGTAAGTATGTGAAAAAAATTAAAATGTTTTCGTTTCTTTGATTAAAATGCCTATGTTTGTGTAAGACCAAAAGATGTCAGAGATAATTGTATTGTTACTTAACATATACAAAATAGCGAGGAAATTTCATTCGCTGTAAACAGTTATTTGTGTTCACACCACTATTGCAAGATATTCTTTTTTAGTTGAAGCTTTGATCAATTTCAAATTGAATAATACCAGGTTACTCTTCCATTTGTAGTTTGTATGGCATGTTGATAAGGCAACTTTCTTCATGGTAAATATGTGACGTGCTTTCGTCTATTTCCCATTTTAGACTATGCAAAGCCACTATTTCGCATTTTTATTTTTGTAAGGCAGAGCGATCTTCTTTTACTTTTGATTACTACATCACCTATGGCCCCCAAAAAAGCTGTCAAGCAAACGAAATCAGAAAAAAGTGAAGTCGAAGTTAAACCAACTACTAAAAAGGGTAGCTTTTCAATGAAATTACAAAAATCATCAGAGACAGAGGAATCTATCTCTGACGAAGATACAGACATGGATGATGTAACTGTCGACGAAGACGCAGACAATGAAGAGGAAGGCGAAGATGACGATGACGACGATGACGAGATAGAGATGGAAGAAGGTATAATCTTTCACTTCTGACATTTCAAATTGAAAAAATTATTTATTACTGATTATAGGTGCGCCAAAAAGTAAAAAGTATAGCTCGGAAGCATTTTCTGACGCTATGACAAGAATCTTGGCTAGTTCTTTGAGTGGTACCGACAAAAAAGTATGTCTAAGTATGGTTGCTGCAACAAAAAGAAGTACTAATACTATTGCCTTTTTTATAGCAACCTATTCTTGCACGTTCAAAAGGTGTGGAACGGAAAATTGAAGACGAAAAGCTTGATTACAAAGCACGCAAGATTTTGTCTGCTCAAAAGAAGCAGAATAAAGAAAGGGGGCGTGTTATTCCTGATTTTACAACTTTTGAATACGAGAAGAGATTAAGAAAGGTAGCAACTAGAGGGGTTGTTAAATTGTTTAATGCCATTCGCACCCAGCAAAAGATGACAGAGGTTGCTGTTAACAATGCAGTAGATACACGTAAAACAAAAGCAGCAATAGATAAAGCAAAGAATGGTAAAATTATATATATACTTTGAAACTAGGCAAAAATAGATTAATTTTTTTTTTTTTTTGTATGATAGTTTCCACAATGTCCAAGTCAAGCTTTTTGGATCTTTTAAAGACTGGCAAGAATTAATTAGTTACCCTATTTCCACTTTCTGTTTTTCGCTATCATCCGCTTCCTCACCATTCTGTTTTAATTTA
Source organism: Mucor indicus B7402 (assembly GCA_000697295.1). Classification (NCBI taxonomy): domain Eukaryota; kingdom Fungi; phylum Mucoromycota; class Mucoromycetes; order Mucorales; family Mucoraceae; genus Mucor; species Mucor indicus. Next base: position 2,731 of record JNEK01001746.1, read on the forward strand.
TAAAAAAAATATAATACACTTCCCTTGTTTGTACATCACGTTTATTAGGAAAAGGAAAAAAGCTGTCACCAAAGCAACATGCAGCGAACACTGAAAGGTTGGCCTTTAATTTTGATGAAGAAAAAAAAAACAAGTTTTTCTTTTTTTCTGCTTTGTTTTGAAAATAAAAATGAAAGATACGGAGAAACTAAGGGAGCAGTTGTCGAATGTAAGGTGGGCGCCTTTAACAGGGATACCATTTGAAAGAAGACTTCAAACCACGGCTGTACTTATTTGGATGAATATGCTTCCAATATGCTTATCAATTTTATTTACTACTTTATGGATCCCATTTTTGTGGCCATTATATTTTATTTATTTCATTTATATCTGGTATGATGAAACTCCAGCAAAAGGTGGGCGTCGATCTGAATGGCTTCGTCGATTATCTTTCTGGACTTATTTTGCGAACTACTTTCCTGTAAAACTCGTTAAAGTAAGTTTTACAATAATGCTCACTGATGTCAGTTTTACTTAACTTATTGAAGGAAGCTGAATTAGACCCATCAAAAAATTACGTGTTTGGTTATCACCCACACGGTATTATTAGTATGGGTGCACTCGCTAATTTTGGTACAGAAGCCACTTCTTTTTCAGATCTTTTCCCTGGTATTCGTGCGTCTCTATTAACATTAGCTTCCAATTTCAAAATACCCATCTATCGTGAATTTATCTTATCGTTGGGAATAGCTTCAGTTTCGCGTAAATCTTGTGAATATATTTTATCTTCTGGTCCTGGGTGTTCTATTATCATTGTCATTGGAGGTGCATCGGAGTCGCTAAGTGCCCGTCCTGGAACGGCAGATTTAACTTTAAAGAAAAGATTAGGTTTCATTCGAATGGCCATTCGACATGGTGCTGACTTGGTTCCTACATTTTCCTTTGGCGAAAATGATTTATACGAGCAAGTAGACAACAGCCAAGGGACTTTGTTATGGAAAGCACAGAAGAAGATGCAAAAGGTTTTGGGTTTCACGATGCCTTTATTTCATGCCCGCGGTATTTTTAACTGTAAGAAACACTATATTTCAGTTGAAAACAAAAATCTAACTGCCTTGTAGACGATATTGGTTTAGTTCCTTATAGGCACGAAGTTGTCACAGTTGGTAAGTTTTAGTTCACAATAATAGACAAACTATCCATAACATTACGTTAGTTGGCAACCCCATTTCAGTCCCCAAGTTGGAAGAAGGCCAAACGGAACCAACAGAAGAACAATTGCAATCTACCCAAGATTTATACATTAACGAATTAGAATCAATTTATAACAAATATAAGGACATTTATGCCAAGGATAGAAAACAAGAGCTTCGCATCATTGATTAACATTGCTCTAGGTTATCTCAATAAAAGACGATGGCTCAAGCGAGCACACAATAATCCGCCTTTATACTTGTTCTTTAAAAAATATTTTTGGGATTGACACAGCGTTTCTACTTCAAATTCAGACGATGTTAATTTTTTTTCTGGACGAATTAAAATTACTTTCTGAACAATGGTTTTATCTTATTTAGACGAAACAAAAATGGAAATTAGACGAAAAACATTAATTTTTTTTTTTTTTGGAATGAAGTCCTGACCAATGTAAGAACAACAAAGGACTCTATTGTTTGATTCGTATTGGCTCTATTGCTTATAATTCAGTAAATATTCTCTGTATTTGTGTGCTTCAAATGAAGACAGAGCATCACCACAATTTGCTATGTGGTGTTCTGTTTGACATATTTGGTATCTAATAATAGTCAATGTTTAGACAGAAAATAGGTCATAGTTAGTATATAAAATGTAATAAGCTATATCTTAATACAGTATATATGAATATGACAATATTTCAAAGGGACAATGAAAATAGCAAGCTCATAAAAGACCTTTTCTCCCAAAAACTCATAACGTAATGACAACTATGAAAATAGACTGTATGACCTTGAGTACTCACCCATAGTTGTTAATTTTAAAGCAAGTCACTGACAGTCCCTCTTCCAAATGCAAGCCGCTCCTTAGAATTTTTTTTTTTTTTACAATTTTTTCATTAGATTCTTCACAACAATCTAACATGGCTAGCACCAATACCGAGCCTCTCCAAACTGTTCAACTTGACGGCTTGGTAACAAAAAATATATAGATCTTGAAGCTCCTCGGGATTCTTACTTTTCAATTCCATGTAGGTCGTCTTGAAGATTATTAAGCACTGTCGCGAATCTTACCCTAATGATGTTACTGGTCAACTTTTAGGCTTAGATGAAGAAGGCACATTGGAAGTTACAAACTGTTTTCCTTTTCCTTCTGATGGTGACGAAGATGCTAGCGGTAATTGGCTAAGAATGTATGAGAGAAAAATTTTTTTCTAAACTTTCTTGTAATTGATAGCTCAGTATCAACTTGATATGATGAGATGTCTCCGTGCCGTCAATGTTGATAATAACACTGTCGGTTGGTATCGATCTGCTCATTTGGGTAACTTTGTTGATCTCAGTTTAATTGAAACACAATACAGTTATCAAAATTCACTCAGTGCTCAATCTGTTGTTTTGATTCATGACGTGTCTAAGAGTTCTGCCCAAGGTAACTTGAGTTTAAGAGCTTTCAGATTAACAGACACATTCATGAGAGCTTATGAAACTAAAAAATTTACCACTGAAAGGTAAATTGAAAAGAAAATCAAGAAGCAAGGGTAGACATGTTCTGACAATTTATTTTTCATAGTCTCGCTAAAGCAAAATTATCTTTCTCCAACATTTTTGAAGAATTACCTGTCCAAATCCACAACTCTCACTTAGTAACCCTCATGCTCCACAACATCGAAATGCCTAAATTAGATGCTGAACGCCTCCGTTCACTCACTACTTTTGCCTCTACTCAAAAGACTCAAACCGAAATCGAAGAAGCCCGACCTTTAGCACCTAACTTTGAAGTCCTTGATTTAGAGTTAGACCCTTTCATGCAAAAGAATTTGCAATACTTATTAGATTGTGCTGACGTTCAACAACAAGAACAAAACAACTATCAATACTGGCAAAGATCTGTTGCTCGTGAACAAGCCAAGATGCAAGCTTGGTTGACCAAGAGAAAACAAGAAAATGCTCAACGGGTCGAAAAGGGACAAGAACCTTTGCCCGAAGACGAAGTCAACACATTGTTTAAGCTCCCCCCTGAACCCAGCCGTTTGGATTCAATGATTTTGAACGCTCAAATGCATAATTTCACCAAGCAAATCAATCAATTTGCTGGCCCCAGTCTTGCTAGGTTATATAGTATTCAAGAATTACAAAAGTAAATAATTTTAATAAAAGTGTCAACAATACAAGCAGTCTCAATTGGAGAGCGTTTTTATTTGTTTATAGAAGAAAACTTGGTAGCCTAATTAGACACCCCCAGTATTCGCCAGAGCTGGGTCTGGAGCACCTGGTTCTAGGAAATTCAAATAAAATTTGGGACAGCTCTTGTTTGTCTTCATATGTCCTAGTTGACCACAATTACCACATCGACGCTATTTAAATCGGTTAGTCTAAATAGTATTGGGCATTCGTCTATGTTGTTACTTACCATAGCGCCTTCTCTTTTGCCTCGAATCAAGCCTAATACTGGATTCTCAGCTAGAGCAGCTTGTTTAGCCAATTCACGTTGACGACGACGCTCTGCGGTGCGTTTTAATTTAGCTAATTGATCTTGAGTTAATTTCTTCATACGTGCATTTTTAGCTTCACTATCATTTAGCCCAGAAGACTCTACACTTCTGGATTCTTCTTCAATCATTTGTCTTAACCTCAAGTAAGACTTAATAACAACAGGGTCTTTTATCAGCTCTTGTTGCCATGATTTTTCGCCATTCTTTTGCGTGATAAGTCGTTTAATCATGAGGTACTTGTTTTGATTGTTTACATGATAATTGGAACTCATGCTCCCTGTAACAGAGATATCATCATCATCCAATTCAGAAGTAGCTCGATCAAATCGGTTGCGGTGGTAGGATGGCGTTGCTGGTGAAGGAGAAATACCGTGGCTGTTTCTTTGTCCACCCCAATCATATTCAGACTAATATCAAACACGTTATGCGAGTTAAACTTAATATTAGGTACACAACTTACTGCAGAGGGACTATCTGGTTGTTCCTCTTCCTCTTCTTCATGATCCGATAAAATTGGTTCTTCTTTGTTGCTTAATGAATCGAGTTGTGCTTTCCAAATGCGAGCAATTTCTTCTTTGTAAATTTGTTGCTGTTCAGCGACGTTGTACCTATGTGCACTTTTGGGCCTTGCTTCAATTTGAGCTGTTTTGAAAATTATTAGCAAAAGGAGTTGTATACTGAATAGCAATTCGAATACCCACCAAGTTTCTCTTCAGCTGATTCACCAGCACGTAAAAAGATATCCTTCATGGAAACACGAATGAAGCTAAAACCTTCACCACGACCAGTAGGATCTCCTGCACCATATAGCTTCAACATGGCTTTACCTTGACTAGCATTAATAAAATTTCGGGTAGAAAACCAAGGGGCTAACTGCTGCTCGACTTCTAATTTGGAGTCGCCTTCAGCTGTTTCTTCGTCGTCGTTCACATCGCCATAGCCCAAATCCTGTAAATGACGCTCACCAACTAACATACTTTCATACAAACAAACCATTTCAGGTGTTAGCATTTTTCGAAGATCTTCTTCGGAAGGAGGTTCCCCGCCGCCTCTAGTCTTCCAATAACCACCGCCACCATCTTTACTACGGCGATGGAATTCCAAAAACTCCTTTAGCCTTTGACGTATTTGTATATCAGAGTATTCTGGGAACTTGGACGCTAGTTTACCCATTTTGAGACGATGTAAAGGATTTCGTTTGATAAGACGATAAGCCACCACTTGCAAACGATTTTTAACAGTAGTTGTTACTTTTCGTGAATGTGGACCAGGTACTTCTTGAACAGGGTAGGATTGACCAATAGTGAAAATAGCAGGAATTTCACGCAGGTAATATTTTGTGTGATCTTTGTAGGTGCTCTTGATAAACAAAAAGTCCGTGTGCTTTACGTCGTGTCTAAACAGCGGGGCACGGATCAAATTGTTGTAATACACAGATATAGTTTGACCAGGTTCAACATTACCAAATGTCATAAAGGGAGAAGTATCACCAATGTCTAGTACAAAAGGTTCGCCAATGTCTGCACTAGGTACAAACTCGTCTTTCGGCTCTGTCTTACGATAATAATTGATAACCAATGTACCCATACCCATGTTTGAGATAATAGGTGGATTTTCTTCAGAATACTCCATTAGAACGAAAGGCGTATTGTCCTTCAGTGTTAAGTCTTTTGTACTGCGAATGTCATCCACATGTCCCTTCTTTTTGTCTTTCTTTTTCTTTTTGTTTGCTTTCATACGTGAAAAGTGAATATCAACATTTGCTGGTAATTGGATCAAAGGACGATGGAAAGAACGTAATTCCTGCTTGGACATTTTAGTCTTGTATAAAGCAGGATGCAATTTAAGTGCTGGTAAAGCATGCTGAACAACCAATTGACCAAACGTTTGTCTAACACGAATAAGGCGTCCGGCCAAATGAGACTCGTAAAACTTATCGTTAGACAAGTTAAATCGGTTAAGAGGCAGCTTATTGTGTGGTTCAACCTCTGTCTGAAAGATTTGAATTTTGGGAATGGGTCTGGGAAGAGGTTTGCGACCTTTCTTGACATGCTTAGGTTGAGGAAGCAGTTCTTTAGTAGCTTCTACTTCTTCTACATCGAACAACATATTTGGATCGTTCAAATTAAGCTCAATCTTCATTGTCTCTGCAGAAGGCTTTTCTTTATCCCAAATAATGGCGTTCACCCAATCTCCTTCTTCCAATTGCATATTCAAATGTTTCATAACCTCAGGTTCGTTATTACTCTCTAACATTGACGCCCTATAAATTTGTTAATATAACTTGTATTGACTACAAGTAGAGAATATTACTTTTGCTCCCCATCTTCATCGTCCCAGACGATATCGTCCTCCCAGTTTTCCAACATCACTGCATGGTATGTCTTGTCGTCGTTTAATATATCTGGTAATGGCTTACTGTTGTAGACCTAAGTGTGAGCGGTTTCAGTATTTAAAGAGGCAACGATTATATATCTGTTTATATATTACTTTTTCAGCCAACTCTTCCATATAGTCATCATCCTCACTTTCAGTGTTGCTACTATCTTCATTGACTTCCATTTTTCTTTTTTTGATGGTTTGTTGTTTAGCTTGCTTTGCCTGCTCAATTCTGAAGCGTTCCAATTTACTTGCTCTTAAAAATTGAGCGCGTTCGTCACGTTCCACTTCATATTCATAACCATCTCCATAAACAACTAACAGAAATCGTTATTGATGCCACCTTACTATTAAACTAGTTTACCTCTTTTTTGCGGTGTCAATTTAGGAGGGCGTTTTATATTTGTCATGAATAATTCAGAGAACTTTAGTATCTTTCCTTTCTCAAAGCCAGGAAATATCTCTTTGATGTTTATTTTTTTTTCGCTAACTTGAGGGACTTCAATAGGTTTTAGCGATTCGAAAGCTGCACTTTCTTCTTGTTTAATTGGTTTCTCAGGAATAGTAAGCTGTTGTGATTGTTCCTCTTCTTCTTCGTCATCGTCATAATTATCTGTAACTAATGAAAGCCTTGAACGAGGCAAATTTTTCTGCTGAACCATGCCTATACCGCGACGGTAGTTCTTTTCAGAAAACATGGGGTCGTCAGGAACAACTTCGTCAATTTCTGAGTAATCAACAGCGTCTCTTGAATGTGCTGTAGGAATATTGGGTATACGATCAAGCATGCTTGAATCTTCGTCGTCTTCCTCGTTGTCGTCGTCGTCTTCATCTTCATTATCAGCTGCTGATTTTTTCACTTTTTCCAAGCCAAATGTATCCCCACTAAAAATTCTTGACATAACATTGGCGTCTACATTTGATAAAGTGTCTCGAAGATCCTAAAAGATATTAGTACATTACAAAATTAAAAAGTAAGAAGAGCATTTTACGTCGTCTAAATCGCTCTCAAGTCGACCATGTTCGTCCACGTTACCGAAAAAGTAACTTAAAGACATGATGCTTAGTGTATTTTTTTTTTTTTAAAAAGAAGAATATAATTTTTGCACAGAACTAATACCGTAGTTCATGCAATTGACCGTCACAAACTTTCAGATAATAGTAAAAATGAAATTTTTATTCTTTAAACATTAAAATAACACTATAAAGTAGCAAGTCCTGAAAGGTACACGTAATTTTTTTGATGAAGGGATATTTCAAACGGAAGAGTTATTGTAATGTTCTTCATGCTCAATTTTAATATTCTTGTCGTCTTCGATAGCTTCCACTTGGCCACCCACCATAACTTCTTGTGTATTACCATCTATCAAGTTATCCACCGATTCTACAGTTACGTCAGCAACCTTGAAGCAAACAACATAAGCCAAAAGTAAGCCAACAACTTCAATAGCAATATTAATATAAATTTGAGTCATAAATGGGGTATGAATAGCATCTACTTGGGCAGCAATAGCGTTTGCAGCATTTTGAATTGTTTTATAGAAACCACCATAACGAGCAGCGCGCTCTGTGTCATTTGTCATTGTACCAAGTAACCAATAAATAAATCCTTGATAAATAGCATCAACCAACCCAAAGACAGCGTACAAAATAATGTAACCTGCGTAGTTAGGAGAATAGATACCAACTTGTACGAAACCAGGCTCTTTGACACTTTCGTAGGTGAACTTTTTTTGTACGAAAATGGCACCAACCCATGAAGCAATTAAAACGAGAAGTATAAAGGTATTTGCTAGAAGGGCGCGAGATCTTCTATCACCTAATCTGTTGTAGTCGAGTAACCAACCAAATAATCCAGCACCGATAATTTGACAAAGCCAATAAACCAGGTTATTTAAAGAGCGAGCTCTAAGATCAAAGTATCCACCACCATTGTAAACTTGGAATTGATATGTATAAAACCAATTTGAGCCAGTAAACAAGGGAATCAAAATGAGCATTTTCCAATCAGCAAATAATTTGAAAACTTCAATAGCTTCACGTTTCCAATTTGAGAACTTATGAAGAGAGACTGGGGAACCATTAGAACGTACGACTTTACGAGCAGGTAAAAGACAAAGAGATAATATAGCACCAAAACCCATAATGACCATGAAGCCAATATAAGTGCCTATCTTGACTGTGCTTGTGCCATCATTGTTCCAATTATTACCCAAAGGAATGGCAGCACCTACAGTAGCACCTAAATTAAAGACCATCCAGAAAATAGAGAAAGCTTTGCCTTTGTCTTTTTCTTCTGGATAAGACATCATAATACCAGCTTGAGCTGTCCATAAGAAACCAGCACCGACACCAAGAATAGCACCAGTAGCAATAGTGAAAGCAGGATTAGGAGTAAGATAAGAACCAACGTAAAGAACATAGGTAAGACCAGCAGGTAAAAGTACGCGATGTCCAAAAATATTATACCTATGAGTAAATACATAAAATAAGAATACTACTACTACTACTACTACTACTATCTATCTATCTATCTGTATATCTGTATATTTACACAGGCGCACCAATTAAAGAACAAACAGTAAAAGTAACAGCTAAAGCAGTATTGGCATCATTTGTGGTTTTTGGATCGGCTTGACCAGCGCCGCCCATACCGTTTAATGCATTGAACATACCAGGACAACAGAAACATATGAGGCCCACAAGAAAAACTTGAAAGTTAGGATCACTATAACGAAAGGGTAATTTGAAGCCCATTTTGATTTGAAAAGTTGTTTTTGAAAAGAAAAAGTAGTTAAAAGAGAATTGTTTTGATTTATATACACATTGAGTACATAACGGAACTTTAATAAGAAATTCTTTTTGGGATTTCAGAAGATTTCTGTCACTCCCACGTTAAGATTCCAAGATTTCGATTGAACCCTGATGAAAAGACCCTTATTTCTTTTTATTGACTTCAGACTTTTTGTATTTAATAAAAGCACTCAAGTTATCTAATGCTTCATCTGCTCTCATTCTTAAATCAAATTCTCTTCTTCTATCAATGGCTTTTACCTATTTTTACATGAGTAAGAGAGTGAAAATTCCTTATGTGTGTGTGTGTTTTTACCATTGAACGAACGGCAGGTACGATTTGTTTCAAGATATTTAAAAAGCCGCCTTGAACAAATACTGGATAATCATAATCAAAAGCACAATCACTATAGACATCATATAACAAGTTGAGTGCTTCTACAATAATAGCTGCATCATATTGTTTTGCATTAGATAATATATTCATAATAAATAAGCCAATAGTCTATTATAAGAATTAGAGTTAAATCAAGTGATACCTTTTTTTTTTTTTCTTTCTTTCCTTTACCTTATTTGTATTTATATCACTCGGTCTCATTGCAATTGGCCCTAAGCTTCCTACGATTTTGACTCTTATTGACGTGATTGGTATTAACTCAAATGTTCCACACAATGCCCCCACATCGGTTTTTTCAAGTGGCTACAAGAATTATGTAAATAATTACACTGCATTTGGTGTTATGCTTCTTACAATGTCTTTCAAAAGTCCTCTTCCAAGTGCCCATAAACAACTAATAACAACTTCTAAAATAGCGTCTCTTGCCCATTCTTCAGGTTGACTATTAGCTACTTGATCTGCTACACTAAATAACCATCTCCATAATTGAATAGCATCTGACTTGTATTGTTTAAACCATATTTTGTGGGGTAATTCATTCATGGCCAACAAGAAATTGTTTAAGCATTCTAAAGCTCTTTGATGAGTTAATACAAGACATTGTGTAACTGAGCTGTGTAAACTCATTTCCGCATAAGAAATAACTGTCGCAGTTGAGAGTCGTATTAATTGTGGGAATATTTGATGTACGTAAGCATTTAAAACAGGGTTTGTTTGGAAAAGGCTTTCATCTGCTTTGTTATGCGAGAATATAGAAGGGTCTATTTCTTCTTCTCCGCCAAATTCTTCTCTTTCTTCTTCCCCCATAACATCATCTTCCCCTGGATTATCTAATACACCGTCTTCTTCTTCATCTTGAGTACAAATATCCGCTAATAATTCTAAAGCAAGCTGTATAATTGATAGTCTATTTTCAACGTTTTGAATATAAATCTATTTATAAAGTGAGTAATACTATTCCATATAAGACTTTTTTCTTACATCTTCACTAGTTAAGGGTTGTTTAGGTTTAGGTGTTATTTCACTGTTATCATTTTGGTGATTGGTTAATTTTCCACTTTGTACTGCTGCTACAGCACCATTAGCAGCTTCCTGTATATCGTAATCGAGTGCTCTAACAAGAACAGGCACTAATAATTGATGGAGCTCTTCAATATTATCAACATCTTCGTCCCAAGAATCATTCAGTTTTACAACTTCACGAATATTAATTAAAATAGCTATCATTCTTTGTTATTTTTTACCTCATTATTTTATGATTTTTATTGTCCTTACCACAAGCTAATACTTGTACTAAAACATGGTCCGCATTTTCATTGTTATTTACAACGTTCAATAATGAATGAATATACTCAGGATGGTTTTGAAACTCAATACAAATATCCTTATTATCGTCCGTGAGTGTATTTAAACATTGTCCAGCAGCGATAACTACTCTTGTTGGACATTCATGACCAGATACTAGGAAAGATGTCAAAAATGCCAAAACATTCATTCTATTAATTGCTTTGACGTATTTATCAGATGCTTCACTATGAAACAAATCAAGTCAATATCTCGCTCTTTTATGTTTATAATTCGTTTACCAAATACACCAAATGATATAAATGTAGTTTTCTGTAACATCCCAAATCGACTTTCTTCTATCTCGATCTGCCTCATCTAGAATTGGTGTCTTTTTTAATACATTATCGATCGTTTGGCTAATCTATACATTAAGAGCTGGTTATTAGCACTGATAAAAAAAAAAGAGGAGTCTTTCTTATACCTGAGGAAGCAAATTAGATAAAGGCTCCAAAATATTGCGACTATAATACTCTTTTGCAACTGTATTGTCAACAGAAGCCAAGTTCCTTTGTAATATAGTTAATTAATTGCCTTGAATTTCATGGTTATTTTACTGTATACCTCAAAGCGCCGAGTGATTCATCTCTAACTTCCTGTTGAGGATCTGCAAGCATGTTGATCAAAGTAGGTACAACACCTCGTGTCAACAATAATTTGCGAGTAGCCGCATTAGATAATATGAGGTTAGAGACGCATGCTGCTGCCCAAGCACGTTCAGTTGCATCATTAGAAGAAAGCTATCCAAATTAGTCGACGAAAAAAAAAAAAGGTCAAGCATGCATAATGCCATTAACTTACTCTTTCAACAACAGGAGCAACTTGTTCCGCTGTAGGTACAGGTAGTTTTGCATTAGCCTCGTTAATTCCTGCCGCTATTCCCTTTCTTTGAAGTGGGTTAATGCGTCTTTTCGAAGTTTTTCTTTTTTGTCTTTGCTTTCCCATTGTTTTGTAAAATAGTTAAAAAAAAAAAAAAATAGTAATTGAAATGTTAAGTGGTGGCTTATGAATGACAAACAGATAAGTCGTTTGAGACATAAAATTTTATTATAAAATACATTTAAATAGCATTTATTCTATACCTAAGAGCATAGCAAATCTAGTTATCAGACTTATAACAAGGATAATCTGTATAACCAACAGCATCATGCGTATAGAAGGTGCTTCTATTATAGGGAGTTAATGGCCAATTATTACGTAATCTTTCAACAAGATCAGGGTTAGAGATAAAAGCGCGTCCATAGGAAACCAAATTACCAGTCTTTTCGGCAAGATCAATTGAGTACTGAGGGCAGTTAGAATAGCCACCAGAGATCATAAATGGGCCTTTCCATATAGCACGATAGGGGTCAAGAGAGTCTGAGGTATTGACATGTGCATCATCTCGGAAGTTACTGCGAGCTTCAATAAAATGAATATAAGCCAAATTGGGATATCTTTCTTGGAGTTGACGAGTAATATGACTCCATGTTTCAACAACAGTATCATCATGTACACCACCAAAGAAACCACCAGCAGAGAAACGGACAGAAGTTCTCTCGGGGCCAATAGCGTCGGCAACAGCAGAGACAACGTCCAAAGTAAGACGACAACGGTTTTCAATAGATCCTCCGTAGATATCGGTACGCTTGTTACTGTTGGAATTTATAAATTGATCGAGAAGATAACCATTGGCGCTATGAACTTCAACACCATCGCAACCAGCTTCAATAGCATTTAACGCTGCCTGACGGTAATCTTGAATTAGTGCTTTAATTTCATCAAGTTCAAGAGCACGGGGTTCTTCGTGTTCGATGCCTGCAGGGTTTTTACCGGGAATGCGGATAGCAGAAGCAGAGACAATCTGCTCATTGTTAGGATTAAGGTGTCTGAAGCCAGCACGGCCCAAGTGCCAAAGTTGCATGAAGAAAGGACTATTCTTTTCGTGGACAGCAGCAGTGATTTTTTTCCAGCCTTCAATTTGTTCTTGGTTCCAAATACCAGGGGCTTGCTCGAAACCACCAGCAAGACGATTGATAAAAGTAGCTTCCGAAATTAGAAGACCGCCATCAGTAGCTCTTTGTTTATAGTATTCAACCATAAGATCGGTAGGTACAGCCTCAATAGTGGCTCTATAACGGGTCAGAGGGGCAAGGACAACACGGTGCTTAAGTTCGAGATTTCCAACTTTGATAGGAGAAAAGAGGGCCATGTTGATCACAGACTAAAGTCAATAAAAAAGAAAAAGGTTATAATTAAAGTTAAACAAAAAAGACGATGATCGCCCCTCTTTTATTGTCTTACAATGATTATTAAGCGGTGACGGGTGAACAAGACGGGTTTTGAGACGGGTTTTGGCATGACGGGTTTCTTTAAGCGAGCAGTATCCAATTAAAAGCAAACCCTGAAAAAAAAATTTTTTCGCTGCCACCAATAAAAACTCTACGTATAGAGCTCTGCTAATCGTCAAGCAGGTCCTTTCTTTTGAAAATTGTGAAAAAGTCCAGGGGTAGCTTTGGAACCACTACTAGTTAGTGACTATTTTACAGTTGCATTTGTATCGACCGCTGTATGGACTTGGAAGTTAAGTATTTTCTACTATGTCCACCTGTTGAATCAAATACTGAACATGATATTAAAAATCTACATAAAGACGTATACATTTACGTCTTACAATAAAAGGATATATTAACGTGCCACCAAGCTTAAAACTGAAAATTTTTGACTAATTTTCAAATGGTATCAACTCTACCAAAAACTATTAAACAAAAAAATGAGTCTTAACAATCGTTCTTTATACTTTAAGAGTTCTTAAGGCTCCAATTCTTATTTTTTATATAAATATTTTTTTTTATAGCGTTTGAAAACTTGCGTTATTTAAAATCTTTGGCTTGCAGCTCTTAGTAGAGGAAGAAATTTGAAACAGGCATAAATATTATACCAGTTGCTACGCTTACCTGCCACTAGTTAGCATGTGACCACGGATACTACTTATCAGGTTGCAAGTTGCCCTTGTTCTTGAAAGGCTTGGAACTGAAGGAAACAGATCCTCATGTAGCAGGCTGGCAAGGAGATTTGGAGTTGGAAGTAAGCTTTTTTATGCGTGTTATAAGGTTGATTGTTTGAACATGCTTTTGTTTTTAAATATAGAGGGATCGGTCTAAAATTTTACCAACAGGTTTTTAAGATTGTTATGAATAGGATGGCAGAAGATTATTCGGTTTGGCCATCAAACTATAAAAAAAGCCAAATTGCAACTGAAAATGAAGAGATACTTGGCTTTTCGGCTTTAGTTGGATTTGTCAAGGGTGGCATAGTTTGAACTTGTAAAATTTATATAATTGTCAATGTTAGTTCAATACAAATAAATATGCTTGTATCATATCATATCTAATACAATACTGTGTAATGAATAATATAAATCATTAGACTCTCTATAACATACACTGAATATCTACATAAAGATAATTATTGTAATCTGATATATATTTCTATAAAAAGTATTATAAGACTAGGTTTTAGATATAATAAGAGAAAAGGTTCCACCTTGATCTCAGATTATCTTATTGTCCAGCCAACGTCCTTAGATCAGTAAATACAACGTAATGATCTATTATTCTATACTTGATAAAACCTACCTATGTTTATAGTATTCATACCATTAATTCTAACCTATATCAACTCTTAGTTCTATTTTTCTAATCCTTTACTTTAGTATAAATACCTTAATTTAGTTTTTATGTATTTTAGTAATCTTGTCTTTAGACTTAATTAACATTGAAAGATTCTCAAACTACTCTTTTACTGTTTATTTTCTATTTTTACCTCAATCTATCACAAAGGGTAGTCATTTCAAACTTGCCTTTACACCAAGCTGGAGAGGAGAAGAGTTTTTTAATCGTAAAAGCAGCCACTTTTTAAAAATATTTTATATATGTGACAATCGAAAAATGCTTCGTTATATATCTCTGGTTTTTTTTTCTTTTGGAAGTATAGCCATGACATACGTGTTCTCAGCAAAAGCCACTTTGGGAAGAGTCCAGAAGAGCTTTTCTCGGGCGAGGAATACGTTTTAGCTGACGGAGGATATAAGGCATTTTATTACCTGATTCTCATTCGCAAGAAACCTAGGGGGACAACCTGCACATATAGCCGATGAGACGTTCAATACCTATATTTCAATGCTGAGGATCAAAATTGAACGTACTTTTGGGATCCTGAAGAGCAGGTTTTACTTCTAGAAGAAGATCCCCATAAAAATCAACGGCAAATATAATGATGTTGGGGTGAAATTGAAGGCTATTTGGGCAAGACTTTTCTCCATTCCTCAAATCCAGGATAAATTGATTTCAGTTTCTCTAATAATCGTAAATCGCAAGGTCAAATTCCATTTTTTAGAAAGCTTATCTTTCACTTACCTTCGAATTCGGTTTTGCCACTGATAGATCTGTTGTTACCACCAGCCCCTTGACCGCTTTGATTTCATATAGCGTACGCTTCTTTGTATTTTTCTGAAAGGATTGCTTTAAGCTTACCCTTTATATGGGCGACCGTTACTTCGACCCTCTTCTTTTCGAAGTATTGACAACAAGCATTCAAAACACTCGTTTTTGTCAACTTAGGAACGTTGTTGCTGGAATTGCTTCCAATATACACATTTAGCGTTTACTCTTCCATTTTTAGTGAAGAAATGAGCGAGCCTTTTGATAGGCTTCATTTTGTCAGAATCATTGTCAGGCTCACTCCATTGAATATAAGTGCTGCTGGAGTTGTTAAGTGATTTCTTATTAGTTGTTTTAGCCTTATTTTTTTTTTTTTTTTTATTTATAAATCATGCAAGAATTGACATTAATCTGATTGGCCGAAAATATTTTGATCACAGTTCTTTTCGTTGTTTTTTTTAGTTACTGTATATTAATATATCTCGCCTTAAAGTTGTCCCTATTATTTGAGAACATAGAAAAGAGTTAAAAGACGAGATAGGCTACCATTGTGTGCTTTATAAACAATGTTCGCTTTTATGTCGGATGGAAGGAACTCCCTGCAAAAAGTTGATTTTGATGATAAAATGTACAAATTTCCTTTAATGTAGCGTAATGAGAAGAACTGGAAATAAAAGTAGGGAGAAAAGGAACGTATTATGTAAACTGTCTTATGTGACACATATTCAAAAAAGAATAGTCTAAAATGAAACTCAAGCTGGGGGGAGGAGGATCACACAACTATGGCCGCCCAAAGGTCGTTGAAATCACTCTTTTGCTAAAGTTCTTCCCACTTGGATATTTGAACATTAATACAAGCATAATTAGATACGAAACATTAGTGATGGGAAACTCAGGATTTTACTCACGAACGAAATTAAAAGGATCTCGAGGGACCTTTATTGGTGATACCATGGAAACAAAGGGGAGCTTGCGGGAAAAAATGCTAGCCTATTAAAATAGATTCTTTCACAATCAATAGTCCTTAAAACTTTATATTCATCATTTGCCCTAGTTTATTATGAATTCGATCAAACATTGTTGTATCTATACTACTACTATATAAACAGAGTCGATTAATTACAGAAGACCCTTCAATCCCTAAACTTTAATGTGAGTGGGAACTTGGAAAATCGACGGGAAAATAAAAAAGGCGGGGTAATGGGATGAGGCGGGAAGCTTCCGTAATGTTAATTCTATATATATAATAGTAAAAAGCTTATATTCAGTGCTTCCTCTGCCATTTGGACACTTTTGAAATCATTGGTCGGAAGTTAAAAACCAATTGTTCATTTGCAAAAAAAAAAAAAAAATACTCATTCATGAGAACTGATTTAATTTTCTTACTATGAACCAAAATAAATTACAATGCAAAATGATCCATTAATCCAGTGATAGTATTACTGTTTGTATAATGGGTTTGTAAGGCTCGTAAATATGTTTAGCCAATGATAATTGGATTAGACGTTAGCGATTAAAAAATTATTATAAATAATGCTCACAAATAAAGTCTAAACAAAATTACTGTTATTGTGTTTAACCTTTATTTTTTGTTGTTGACTTTTTTATTGATTTAATGTCTTAAAGATTCTACGAACAAGTTACGTGCGCCTCTTTGAGCCACGTGACTTCAGATATCCAAGTCAAGATAGGTACTTCTGAAGCAAATGCTTTTTCTGCTTATAAAAAATGCAGTTATGACGGCCATAAAGTTAATCATACTGAATTTTGATATAAGCTCTATACAAGTCTTCTTCAACATGCTAATTCGGGTATTGATGATTCATTCAAACAATTGGAACAAGTATCTTCAGGTAGTATACAGTATTATATTTTGTTTTACAGGGTAGAGGTGGAGATTAAGCTCTATAAAGAGTGTTCAAAAATTAAAGAACCTTTGTAATATTTGATCAAATTATTTTTCTCAAAAGTGAGCAATTCATTCTGAAAATGCTGGGCAAGTTAGTTTCAAACATCTGGCTAATTTGGTCTCACACAGGTGCCCAAAATTATTCAAAAAGGTGGGTACCATTTTCAAGCATTTGGTAAATTGAGAGTGGAAGTACAGTAAGTTATAGTACCTATTTATTATATAATCCCGCCGGTGAGCGGAAAATATTACAGTCGTGAGAAAGTCAGTTGCTTCGGGTTTTGTTGTTAAGCTTGTAAACTGATTTTCCGCGGAAAAATTTGTCTTTTATGTATGCAAAACTGGGAAGCTGTATGAATTAAGCGGGAAAATTTGATGATAAAAAGGAGGACCCGTTGCTCCCTTTTGCCTTTTGATTTTTTTTTTTTTTTTTTTTTTTAAAAAAAAGGAGTATGCTTTCTTATCGATATCCACCTTCTCCTCCATTATCAATGCCAAAACCAACTACACAAATTGACAGCAGCCTGTCCTATCTTAACCTCGAGAGAGTTGTTCAAGTGTACGGCAATCAACCCGAGTTGCTTGAACTTATATTATCAAGTAAAGTTGAAGAAGACCGTAGAAGAGCTGAGGAAGCTAAATTACGTCGAAAAGAGATTGATTACATGTTACAGCAAAAGAAAATGCGTACTACTACAATTCTTCCCCCTATTATACCAACAGACAAAAGAAGTAACAGCATTGAAATGTTATTATCTTCAGATTCAGCACTTCCCAAGTAAACTGCAATTATAATACGGCTAACGTAGTGACATAACTAATAACTATATATCATAGAAAACGATTGTGGAAGGAGGACCTTACTGTGTCTAAAAAGAGAAAGCGCGAAGTACAAGCTACTACTGCTACTAATCATTGAAGCAAAATAGTTTCCGCATAACGATAATTATCTTTGGAAAAAACAATAGAAATACAGTGCATGAAAAGTCTGGCTATAGAAGCATATACTATAAATGTTCCAATAGTGTCAAGATATTATTGCAATGCTTCCGCTCTCAATTTTCTGGATGTTTGAACACTCTGGCCACTTTTGAACATTCGCGCTAGGATAAATTCACCCAAAAAATAATTGGGTATTCAAGGCTAATTTGCCCTGCTTTTTGAAAATAAATTGTCCACTTTTTTCTTTTTTTTTAAAAAAAGACTACCATTTTCTGGTCAAATGTCAAAACGGTTATAATGATTACTTTATTGAGGTCTTTATAAAAAACATCTATAAGATGCTGTACAATAGTTTACAAGTTTTCAATGGAAACTACATAGTAGATATACATATCTCTTTCATTTGCCAAACTCAATGTATCATATTCATTATAGACTGTCCATTTTTTGAGGCATATTATTGCGGTAGTTACCAAACTGGTTCATTGAATACTGAGCAATCCCTTTAATGTGGTGAATGAGAATAGTTTCAGCGGGTTATGCGATGTATGAAGTAATAGGCGCTTGTGTTATCCAAGAAATAATCCATGTCGTACTACTTGGCGCACGCCTTTCGCCCTACTGTCTTACCTTCGTTATTCCCGAGCGCACGCTTAGCTTTAACTCGTTACAAATCTTCATACAAAATGGTGCAGATCAATGGTTTTTACCAACACATTCATGCATATTGGTAGAAGCACTTATATGAAACTACAGTATTATCAATAGTATGTTGTATAAGCAAATACTGAACATGTGCTGTTGTTTAGCATAATCATATGTCTCAGGATTATTATCATTGCAATATACCTTACTGCATAACTACAAATAAACCCTAGATCAGAAAACGTCTTGTATAAATAGATCAGAGACATAATGAAGTCAAACCTCTGTAACTAACAAAGCACATAAACACTTGTTGGCTGTACTTTATCTTGATCTTTGTTTTCATCTTTTATATATTTTATTTTTTTGAGTTTGGTCATTACGTCTGACTCTTCAACCTTGATGCCGATGATACGTGCTGCAGTGATTGCTCCCAAAAACTTGCTTATTCTATTTCTGTTCTAATATTTACACACAAATAGTTTGCGACATGGAGCTCAAACAGAAAACGCATTATCTTTTTCATGTATCGGCGACTATAACGTATTCATTTATACTCTGCTTTTGCTACTAAAGCTGGACTAGACAATTATTCTAAGAAAAAGGACGATGATGTAATTCACTTGGTTCTAGTGTCAGTACATAGTGGGACTGCTCTGTTAATGCTCGACTTGTCAGCTAAGAAAAACAATGGATTTGCGCCATACTGATGAAGCACTTCTCTTCGACTCTGTTCTAATAATATACCAAACAGTATATCTCCGCAAAATTGACAAGCAGAATAATTTCAACGTTTATTCGCTGTAGCTCTTTTTGTTATTAGAATGGCTGCCCACTTTGAGTAGTTAGTTATATTCTCAAGGAAAAGCTTCTTCAACCTTCCTAACAAGATCTAAGATTCCGTAGTATAAATAATCCTAGCTGGTTTTAACCTCTCTCACAATCAAACTCAAGGAATTTGCTAAATGCACACACAGCAAAAGTATAACCGTTGTTCAAAATCATAACTATTCTCTTCAGCAAGTTTTTTGCTTGTCAAATGATAAATTACAGCCCTGAATACCCGGTTAAATTATTTCCAGAGTTTTTAAACAGGGAATTGAAAGTAGAGGTACTGTGCTTGTAGTATGGTAGAGTACCTCTGATCTCCATTATTACATTACCTGGAAATCAGGTGATTTAGTATTTTTTCACATTGTACAATACTTATAAAACTCGTTTTCTTTGTTCTTTTTTCCCCTTCTTTAAACGATAAAATGCTTGTAAACAGACCAAATCATGTAATTGCCAACCAGAAATACTTTCAAGCTCCAACAGGCGTACCTCTTTGGTATAAAGGAAAAAGAGATAAATTCTTTGTTACTGTCGTATTTGCCGGTTTAGGTGTAGGTGTTGTAGGCGCTTTATGGGGCACTGGAAAGTAAGATTTCTATGTAATATTATTGTATTTATACTCACTCTTTTCATAGAATGATATTAGGAAAAAGAGATTAATACTATATGTACTTTTAAAAAATAAAAATAGTTACAGCTTAAACTCTTTTGAGGCTGATACATTTTTATGCATTGCTACAACAAAGTGTTCGAGCGTGATTGGCTAGGAAAGAGTTTCTTGTTTTCAGAAAAAATTAAATTTCATATCACTATAATCTTGGCTTTTTTCTTCTTTCTTCTTTCTTATTATTACATATTATCGTTATGGTTGAGACAACATTTCAGTGTAAATGGGGAGCTTGTACGAAAATTTACAATAATGTAGAAGATTTATTTGTTCATTTGACTAATGAACATATTGGAAGAAAATCAACAAATAACCTTTGTTTAACTTGTCAATGGAACAACTGTGGTACAGCAGCAGCAAAAAGAGATCACCTTGCAAGTCATTTAAGAGTTCATTTACCTTTAAAACGTATATCTCTTTATTGATAATGTTGTTGATTGAATTACTAACTAAATAGTATTAATAGCTTACAAATGCTCTGTAAGTCTGTTCAATGACACAAACCTAATGATGTATACTCAAGTTACTATATAATAGCTTTGTCAAAAAGGATTTAAAAGACCACAAGATTTAAAGAAACATGAAAAAATCCATACTGCAGAGCATCAAGGTTAGTCATTTATTTTACCATAATAGAACGAAATATTCATGTAGATATATTTATAGCTACATTATTAAGCAATCAGCCTGGTTATAAGCCTATAAGAAGAAGAAAAAAGACAACTAGTCTAGCTTCGAAAACAATGGATTTACCTTCAATTTCACCAAAAGGTATTGTATAAAATCTGTTACTGCGCTCTCATTGATAACATTATACTTTATTTAGAAACATCATCAGATTTATCATCTTCTCATAGTCCACTGCCTGGCGATAATATGGAAATAGATGATAGCTTGTTTCAATCTGGTTACAATCCTTTACAAGATTTTATAGATGATGTCTTATTGAACCAACCACTTCCAAATTATGATACAGGTAAGCTATTCTCTTGGCAAAAAAAAAAAAAAAAAAAAAAAAAACCAAGAAAAATTAAACCTTTCTATCACAGATATGATGAACAAGTTAAATTCAATTACTCCTCTCTTACAGCAAGATTGGTCTTTACCTTGTGAGCCAAATGCAATCCCTACCTTACAAAATTGGCTTGAAAAGCTATCTGCTAATATTCAATCTACTGACACAACTACTGCTACTACTATTTATCCAAACGTTTTGACCAATCAAATGCCTCCCACTGTACTTCTTTCCTCATCATCCAGTAGTCGATCGCCTTCACCTTCTACAAATGACTATGATTTATATCCAAAGTTAAGCTGGAGTCACACCAATACTGAAAGTTTAAATATATCACCTTTACTTATTCAAAAACAACATTATACAACTTCTGCGAGTGAATCCTCAGCTGTTCATACTCCTCCCCCTCCCCTTCCTTCTCATGGCGACTATGAAGAAGAAGAAGGAGATACGATTAAACCTCAATTCTGGTCCCCCAGTTACATACATTCTTATTCTCATAACGAAATACTGGAAAAATCACCTCTTTTCAAACAAGATACCCTCTCTCCTTCTTTAGCTATCGACTTTAGTTATAATATGCCTCCATCATCTTCTATTAGTGAAAAAGCAACTTACTTTGAAACATGCTTGACACAATCCAATCCTGTAGTACCCAGTTTAGATTCATCTTCTAATATGTCCTTTGTGGATAAAAAGGAAATCGTCAACCTCATGAACGTGTTTTCGTCTTCTAAAAGTATCAAATACAAAACTCAAGATAAAGCCACTAAAGAAAAAGAAGACAAGGTCATCAACCATTCCTCTTCTTCTTCAGTGGCGAGTTCAGTAATAGAATTACCCTCTGATGATGAACCACAGATGATTAAATATCCTATTGTACAAGATGATACACCGGCACTGAATCTATATCCTGCTGCCTGTGAAGAAGAACAAGATGAGAGTGAATACTGCACCGAAGAAGAAGAAGAAGAAGCAAAGTCACCTTATGCGGATCTTGTAGAATTAGTTGAAAAATTAAAACTAACAAAAGAGGAACCAACAGTAAAACAGCGTCATATAACACTGGTAAATGAACTTTTAAAAGCAACATCAAGAGTTGTATAAAAATAAACGTTACCACTACTTTTTTTTTTTATTTGATTTATACAATATACGAGAGCAATGTTATTTCTGTTGATTGGAAGGTGAAACTCTAGCCTTACCACCTTGAATATTTTGACGTTGTTGATTACTTTGTCTAATACGGGCACTAGTATTTGAGCGACGTTGTTCAGTCGATTGATTTCTTCCTTGATTCGCATTGTTGCTATTATAGCGGTTAGTATTATTATATCTACGTTCTTCCGCCAAGACTGTATGTCCTCCACTCAATGGTATCCTATGTTTTGATAATGCTTCTTGACATCCTTCAGTTGTTCTGAACTCCACAAAAGCACAATTTCTACTTCGTGAGATATTACATGATTTAACTTGGCCGCATTGATTGAATGCCTCTAAAAGCTCCTCTTCAGTTACTGATTCTATAACTGACTTTACAAATATTTGTGTTGCTTCTAGATAATAATTCCCATTAATCACTTGCTTGTATGCCTGATAAATTTTTACCTTTGCGTGGTTTGTTCTGATAATGTGTGGATTTTTCAACAGGAGGCAATTCTTCACTGTTTGAAATGTTTAAATTACCTGGATTGGGAGGGCTTGAAAGAGTACTGGAAGCAGGTGCAGTTTTTTCAGGAATAGGAGACGTAGTATTGGAGGGAGAAACAGCAGTAGCAGCAGCAGCAGCAGCAGTCAAATTAGCCCAAGTCTTTGGTTTTGAAGGCGTAGTAGGTGAAGCTGCAATAGGTGGAGTAGAAGACGTTTCTTTTCTCTGTTCCAATTTTTTGTTGTCTTCAGGCTTCTTCCTCTTTTCCTGACTTTGGGTAGGTTCAGGGGTTGTTTCAATAGTAAGAGCAGTACTCTTCTCCTCTTTCTTATCAGATGTTTCCTTTTTAACCTCTTCGTCCTCTTTATTTACATGTTCCTCAATTTTTTCAATTTCAGGTTCTTCTTTATGAACATTATTCGACTTTTTACTGTTCTCCCCCTTCTTGGATTTATGAATATCGGCTTCTTGTTGATGAGACAGATTGTCTAAATTTTGATTTTCACCAGCATCAGTGAAAGCTTTTTCAGTAGAATCGTTTTTAGGGATTTCCGTTGAAGTACTACTGATGGTTGAATCGACAATGTTTTTATTGTTTAAAGCAACGCCTTCTTGGTTGTAAGCATAATAATCCACATCAACTTCATCTTTCAAAAATCTGAAAATGTCGTTAAGTACATAATAACCGTTGGTTTGAGTTGCTAAAAAAAAAGTCTGGCTGAACTTTTGAGACGGGCCGTTGTTGTTGCACATTTCGCCCAAAACTTGAATCAAAATGCCACCATTTGCAGATGTTTGACTATCAACTTGCGTGATCAAAACTTTACAATTTTCGAAATTACATTCTGCAATCTTTTTGCGAATTTCCTGAATTAAAGTATTCGTTAAACGTACGTTTTTATACATTTAGTTTCCTGACGTTACTTCAGTCCCTTTAACAGCGCTACTTATAGTACCTTCATCACCTCTAACATACAACGAGTCATTGTTGTAAAATGCATGAAGTCTATGAGGCTTCTTGTTTAAAAAAGTATAGTATTCCCGAACAAAGATGAGACCAACGTCTTGTGAAGCAAGCTGCGGTGTTTCTTTGGAAGAGGTTGTCATTGTCAAATATTTACAAGAAAGAGAAGAAAATTAATTTTGTGGTTTCAAAAAGAGGCGAGAAGGTAGGACGACGCGTCCCAGTAGCCAAAAAAAAAAAAAAAAAAAAAAAAATAGCTGCTGAAATGCTTTTGACAGTTGCTATATATCATGACATGATTCATATATGTCTTTTGGTAGAGCGATTAATGATACTGAATAAACTTCACTGAAGATTTGACTATTTGGTTGATATATAAAAGTTTTACTTCGATGAAAGTGCTAGAACTCTTTTATGCAAAAAGGGACATGCGAGCCTGGGAAACACCCAAGAATCAGTTATAGTTAAGTCACACCACTAAGTAACGTTGGAAAGGCTACCGAGGTATGATAGCTTCTCCAACTTATAGTTTTGAAGCCAATGTTTGATATAAATATATATGTTCCTGATAAAAGTAATTTTTGCAGAACAAAGAAATTAGTCGTGTTTATTGAATGCTATTGAATAGAATATTATACAAAGCTTATTGTCTGACCTAGCTTTTAACTTGGGGCTATAATTAACTCAAACACGCTAATACATAATCCACACTTTACAAAACATAAAAACAGATAGCTGAAATGCGCACCATTAGCAGGTTTAAAAGACACTACAGCTTAAAGGTGGCAAAAATTCAAGGAGTGTGGTTTACTACCAATCCTACGGTTAGCTCTCCTCTTAATGTAATGTTGCAAACATGTTTAGAGTTACTATGTATAGTATATCGCTCAAGAAAATATCTTAAATGGCGAGACTACTCAATTGTGTGATTAATTAATTGATTCCCCTATATTCCTATGAGATTGCTTTCTTATACGTATCAGGTCTAGTGCATTAATGTTCGATTAATACTGGCATTAATCTGCTGCTATCAATAGTTTTTTTTTTTTTTTTTTTTTTTTTTAAAAAAAAATTTTTTTTTAAT
>JNEK01001752.1:0-22156 GCA_000697295.1 Mucor indicus B7402
AAAAAAAAAAAAAAAAAAAAAAAAAAAAAAAAAAAAAAGTGCGGGAAGTCAAATTTCAGAACTTTACTTCTCATTTGTCTCTACAAGGTTTTCTTCATGTAAATAAAGTACTGCATTTCTTGTAGAATTAAATTATGCCCGTTTTCTATGACCCCTTATGTTCACTTCTATCATTGATGGCTAAAGCGCAAATTTAAGTTGAAGACAAACTCTTGACACGTGCCATTCAAGATTTCACGCCCACATTCATGCTTCCTATCATTGTGAAATTTGTAACTGCAGAACATACCCTGAGCATTATTTAAGGATAGCAACCTTTCCTTTCAGCAAGGCAGATACTAATTAATAGATGAATCAAGCATTGTGTTTGTTATTGATATCACAGATGAGCATCTTTTGTAAGCAACTGGTTATTTCCCCCACTTCTGTTTTAAAAGTAAGCTAACAGAAGAGCTTAGGAGTACTAATCTCTTTTTTTCGGACCCTAAACTAATCCTTGAGGAAGATTCCTTTTGAAAAGAAGAGGGCTTATATTGAAGTGTTTTCCAAAGTAACACCAAATTAATGCTATCCTTGCGGGAGAAAAAAAAAGTATATTACAGGTAAAATGGTGTTTTATTTGAGAAAAAGAAATGATATATGTTAAGCTCTTTGACGAACAACGAGATCCAAGAACTAAGACGAATAATGTTAGCATGAAACCTGGAACCTTCTTTTTTCTACCCCTTAATTTTACCTGCTCGTAATTAATTTGAACCCAACCATCATTATCATTATCAAACTCTCTGAAAGAATCAGTTAAAGTTTTTACTGTAACGCAGGCTTGTACGAAATTATCAAATGAAACGTCGCCTTTGCCTGTATTTTTAATAGAAGCTAATTACATTATTAATTTTACACAACGCAACCTATTTGTCATAAATAACTCTTTTACCATATCGATCAAACTTTTGAATTAAGGTGGCGGTGAATCTTGGGCTAACGTTAAAGCCAAAAGATCTTAAAGCGTTACCCATTTCGGCTTGATTGATGCTACCGGAACGATCAGCATCAAAGGCTTGGAAACATCTCTTCCATTCTTCGATATACTTCCATAAACCAGAAAACTCAGTAAAGTTAATGGTTCCGCTATTATCTATCACAAAGCAGTCTTAGAATACATACGGCATTTCTTTATATATATATATATATATACCAGAGTCAAACATATTCACCATTAAGCGGACAGTTTCGATATTAAAAGGACTCCAATCACCGTTAATTAAAGCCTTTTGAAGTTCATCAGCTGAAAGATGGCCAGAGTTATCAGTATCAACTGCCTTAAACCAGGACCATAACTGCTGATCACATCCTGGTGGAGGCGCTTGAGGTGCTAATAATATGCGAATTTGTAAACACATTTTATGAAGCATTTCTCTTCCCCTTTCCATACACAGGACAAGTACTTACCAGCAGGTCTTTGCTGTTGGGGTGGATATCCGCCTTGTTGAGCACCAAAGCTTGGTGGGGGTCCTTGGCCATATTGAGGGGGTTGATAAGACATAGTATCGAGAAAGTGTTTTTTTTTTAAAAAAAAAAAAAAAAAAGAAAAGAGTAAGAAAAAAGAAAAGCTTTTTTTTTTATTATTTTTAAAGTTCCTCGCCCCGAGAAAAAAAAAAGGTTAATTTTCATTTTTAAATTGCCATTTTTTATCATACACCCATGAGTGAACAAGTGTTGAGGCAAGTGATCCTTTAGATGCCATAACAAATTTAGCATCTTCAGTTTGATTGATAGCATTGATGACTTCTTCTCTTGTAAACCATGCTGCAGATTCTAATTCATCATCGGAGAACGAGATATCCACTGACACTGCTTCAGCGATGAAACCAAGCATAAGTGAATTAGGAAAAGGCTATTTCATTGCATATTAGTTTCAAAACTTAAACTGTCTCCTTGGCAAAAAATTACCCAAGGTTGGCTACTGTGATACGCCACACGATTTACAGCTATGCCAGCTTCTTCAGATGCTTCACGACGAACAGCCTCTTCAAGAGTTTCTCCTGCTTCCACAAAACCTAAAAATACATTCAATTTTCTGTAAATGAATAGCTTTATTTTGAGGCACAATACCTGCGATACAAGAATACATTCTAGCTGGCCATCTCTTTTGTCGACCAAGTAAAATCTTATCTTCAGTTGGGTGAATAATACACACAATAATAACAGGATCTGATAAAAGCTTAGTTAATACTAAACATATAAAAAAGCTTTCTTTTTTAATGTAGTACCTGTTCTAGGATAGGTGAAATTTTGAACTCGAGTGTGGCTAATGCAGTCTGTCTCATCATCTGGGCAACTTCTTTTATGCCCCGCCTGAAGCAAAATGGTACGCCTGCCACATGCTGAGCAAAATTTAGTTCTGGTATTCCAATCCACTATATTTATCTCATGTTAGTTTCCTTTTCTTCTTTTTTTAGAATTCACTATTACCCATCGCTGCTGCTTGAGCAATCATCGCACTAATATATTTTGGTAAAGTAAATGCACGGGGTAATGTAGTAGCAAACTCGTATCCTTTTGACTCCAATTCTGAATTTATAATTAGATATTTCAGAAACTCCTTCCAGCAGCTAAAAGCCCTTTTTTTTTTTACCTTCAATTAAACTTTTATTTTCCTCGGTGTTTTTTCCGACCGCTGTCAAATCTAATGCCCAATAAGCATCCCCTTCTTCTCCTTCTCCTCGGGTTTCATCAATACCCATAAATACCAAAATGTCGTCTGTGATATTTTCATGAACACCAGTTTCGGTGTAAACCCGGTCTACAGCTTTTTTAACATCGTTATATCCCAAAAACTGGAGTTCTCCTTCCTTGTTGTATAAAGCTTGGAGTTTATTTAACACGATATACTTTGAAGTCGATGCATGAGCAAGTCGAGCAAGGAATTCAGGCTTATCGCGATTCCAGCCAAATCTAACAAAACTTGAGTCGATTCTGAAATGACACATTGAATCATGTTTACCTGTTTAAGGGACTACCAGCAAAGACTGCGTTATAATTATCGGGAAAAGGCGAATCATTTGTTTTTGCAACTGCTAAAAGTGTGTCGAGATCTTGGTTCCCCCATAATTTAGCAATGTCGCTAGGCGTTTTGCCGTCGTTTGTAATGCTGCTTACATCGGCATGGTTGTCCTTTAAAAACTGAGCGATTTCGAGCTGGCCAAAACGTGCAGCGAAATGAAGTGGTGTCCAGCCACGCTCGTTTTTCTCATTGACTTTAGAAATGTCCTGTTTAAAATAGTCTAGGTTTCCGGAAACTACTGCTTCATATATGGGTAAGGTCATTGTGTGCTCTCTCGAAAGAAATAGGTGTTCTCAGGTACACTTTTATACAAAAGAAAATTCGGATTTGTAAGCTGGGATAGAAAGATTCGTTGAGTTTCTGCTACCCTTAATAATCAAACGCCTCTTTTTTCCAGCATTGCGGCAGATATAAAATATGTCTTTATGGTTAATATTTTGCGTCATGCAGGAGCAAAAAAAGGCTGTTTATCAATCATTTTATTTTCCTAAATGACTTTTTATTTACCAGCTGGATACGAGCTGACTAAACAAATGTGTCACACCCACAACTACTGTATACAAGTCATATGCAAATTCAAAAGTGTTTCCTGTACAAATCAGCATAGCAAATTCATATAGATATAATTACAATATTGTTAAGTTTCATATATAGAGTTGCTGATATACGCAAGTATTATGTAAATATAATAATGACGTTTTTGAGTCAAAGTTGATTTCTTTTAAACTATTCCGGATCATTTATAAAAATAGGTATAAAGATTATCTTGGACAACTCATCAATGTAACGTCCCTTCACGCCTCATCTTATTAATAAGGTGTAACTTACTTTTCCAAGTAAAAAAGGAGTTAACATTAAAAAAAGAAGAGCTGTATCATACACAATATGAAAAGAAATAAGTCAGCAAATCATTTTCAGCCAATTTTGGCGCGCTTTATCTATGTAAAGCACAACAGCCATTTGACCAAGAAGTTAGAGTTATTATGAGTACCAAACTATCGGCCGATCATACCGAAGCTGATATGTCAATAATGAATCATGGATAGCTTTTTAATTGATCAGTACCGATGTTTGTTGTATTAACAGCAAAAAGAAGCTTGACTGCCGATAAGTCGAGACTTCTCCAGAAAAAAAGGTTTGAATTCTCAGTAAGCTTTTAAAACGATACCATACTTTTAATGTTATTAGCGGCAGGCAGAAAATATAGACCAACTAATAAAGATTAGGAGGAAAATACTAAATACTAATTACTGCTACTACCGTTTCCTTTGAGATGAATTTACTACAGCTGTCAATACTGCACGCTTCGGTATCGGCGCTAGCTTAATATTTTTGTTCTACTGGAGTAGATTTTAGGCATTTTCGAGGAAGCGCCCGTTTTTCCCTCAATCCAACGTTAAACGCCAAAAAGTATAAAAGTAATGCCCAAGTTACAAAAACTCTTTTAAATCGTAGTAGTAGACTTCAGTTGTTTGATTGCTTCTACTTACAAAATTTTGTCTTACCCTCGTTGTTCACTACCACCACCGGACACGATGACATTTATATCGAAAAGGAAGTCGAACAGCAAAAAACTGCCACAACGTCACGTGATTTCATCAAGATTTTGTTGTTGTTGTTGCAGCATTACTACGTATAAAATATTATTGTTATAATAATAATTAATGGTGGTGGGTGGTGGTGGTGGTGGTTTGCAATTTTCTAATCAAGTAATTCTGGCCTTAGCTCAGTTGGTAGAGTGGAAGACTGTAGTGAACACTGTCAGGATTGTACTGACAGAAGTGACGTCACCTGTTCGAGTCAGGTAGGCCGGAATATTTTTTTAAAACTAATTCTTAGTGGTGCGTGTAGTTTTTCATGAATTTTCGCGAAAAATAAAATTTTTTTTTGTGATTTGTTTTCTGTTTTTCTTGCATATCATTATTATCAATATTGTGTTTTATAGTACAGTTACTAAATAAAGTTATTTATTGACTGAAACCAAAAAAAAAAAAAAAGGTAGTATTTTCTAAGCAGTAGACGCCACAATCAAATGTCAAAGTGAAGCGGTTCAGAAATGCATTTTGTTTATTCATGCACCTGGATTTTCTTGTCAAATAAACAAGGGTGCGAGTTTTTTTTTTTTTAATGAAGAGGGCACAATTATGATTGATTCATATCATTGAAACTCTCTGGTTAAATTACTGGCCACGGATCACGACCACTAGCGAGCCCATGGTATGCTGTTATGCCATTTGTTCTTTGATCTTTCGCTTTTGTACCTTTCGACGTCTCATCTTCTTTAACGCCCAATGTGTTTTGAAAATTTACTCTTTTTGTGTGTTGAGATACATGTTGTTGGGTGTAATAAAAAATAATGCTTTTAGATAATATGATCAATACATGGCTTTTTTTTCCTGCTTAAACACCTATTATTCGAAAAAAAATGAGTCAATAATTATTTGCATCAATATATGATTATAAAATATCAACCAAGTAGATTCTTTAATTGTTAATGTGTCTAGATATGCTCATGCATTTAGAAGTTAGAATTTTAGAATATAGTATAATGTGCTTTATGACACTATTTCACACAGAAGTAGAACAGTCAGAATAATCTATGATGAACGCCAATGTTTGTATAATAAGATTTGTCCAATCTAGTGTGATTTTAGTACTGTGATTTTGCTGTCTCGTCAAAATTGCTAATGTATTAACGAGAATACACACAATATAGTATAATGGTTACGAGTCATAAAATGCCTTTAGTCGTCAATAACGATGCTACTTATTTAACAAAAAAAAAAAAAGTGAGGGGGATGAGCTCCTCTAGCATAAGAGTCATTGGGTGGCAAAAATAAGGGAGAAAAGGTATTAATATGCACATTATCCATTATACGCCTTCAGTTGATATAATAAGCTCAACCAAAATATGCTGATCCGTATATTTTAATATAGAACGAATTAAGTAAAACGCAGGGGAGCTCTTTTTTATAGTACACTAACTATTTTTTTTATATATTTATTTCTTTCGATGTTTTACTAAAGTCTTGATTCTTTTGAATAAGGCTTTTGTTTTATTATCTGACGGCTTAAATACGGGCATTCCATCTTGTTGATGATTTTTTTGCTGTGTTCCGGGATATATTTTTGCAGTGGCTTTACCTAGCACTTTACTAATTATTATGGTTTAAGGAGTTAATCGATAAGGAAGATCACATTGCTGTTTATAAGTAACTCACTGTATGCTCAATGCTCTCTTTGTTTTTTGTGGGGTGTCATCGCTTTTTTTCGGTAAGTTGTAATAATCTTCACGTCGTTTATAGTAAATAGTATTGCTTTCATCATCATCGTCCTGCTCTTCTTCGATAGTATCTTGAATTGAAGATGTATTCTTGCTTTCCTGTTGTACTGTCGGAATCGGACGATTGAATAGCGCAGAAGAGGAGGAAAGGTTGGAAGTCGATGGTTTAGAGAATAATAAACTAGAAATCTTTTTAACAAGCTGTTGAGGCTGACTCGTAATGATAAAGTGTTGATCTTGCTGGCTGGTAGAAGTTGAGTTTAATGAAGATTTCAAGTCGTGAATCAGCTCTTCATCCCTTATAGTTTCTTCTTCTTGTGGTATCACTATATAATAAA
The DNA here is from genome assembly GCA_000697295.1 of Mucor indicus B7402. Lineage (NCBI taxonomy): Eukaryota > Fungi > Mucoromycota > Mucoromycetes > Mucorales > Mucoraceae > Mucor > Mucor indicus. The sequence goes on from JNEK01001752.1 coordinate 6,686, forward strand.
AAAGTTTTAGAAGAAGACGCACGCAAAAAAATAGGATTTATAGTTTATTTCATGTTTTGCCTTGTTCGTCATGCTGACATAGTGGAGCGGATATAATTATGTGCTGAATAATTATAAGATTGGTTCTTACCAACATTTTAGCCGAAATATAAAGAAAAAGAAAGGAAATGAATTTGCAAGGGAATACTTTATCTTATATAGCGAAAAGAAGGGATTCAAGGGATTTCCAGGGATTGTTTATAAGGGAACAAGTACAAACTCTTTGCACACCAACTTTAATTTGTCAACCTATTCCAAGCTGAGTTTTCGAGACCCTGACTTATATAATCACCTCGCACAGGCGTCGGGAAATGAGTTTGAAAAGAGTTCCCTTTTTTTTTTATTTGAAACCCAATTTTATTCCAGTTGAAAAAAACTAAAAAAAAAAAGCCTTTTTTTCTTTCCTTTAGTGCTTTTGTTATTATGAATGAAGCTCAAAAAGATTCTGCATTTTTAGTGACTAATGCATCAGGTCGTCATATTAACTTGTTGAATGATGATTACCAAGGTCACCCTGTTGTACAGCATCATGTTATAACTGCACCAAGCCCACCTATTTCAGAAGTCTCTGATGAAACTACTACTACACCTCATCAAGATAATCATACCAATAATAATAATAATAAGCGCAAATACCATTGTACAGAACCCGGTTGTACAAAAAGTTTTACCACTAGGTAACACTTTTTATTACTATGGTAACCAAACTGACGTCTTTTCTTTTTAATAGTGGTCATCTTGCTCGACATAATAGAATTCATACAGGAGAAAAGAATTTCCCATGTTTATTTCCAGGCTGTCAATCCAAGTTCTCTCGACAAGACAATATGATGCAGCATTATAGAACACATATGTCTCCTAAATCAAAAAGAGCACCAAAAAAGAACATGGAAGAAATTCACCCAAGACCGAAATTACATGCACACCAAAGAATTCGATCAGATCCTTACATTCTTGATAGACCACTTACTATTGATCAACACTTGAACAATTATCGACAGTCTTTATATCATCAACCTCCTGATATGAAATATATGCCTTCCCCTTTAATACGTAACAATAAACCCTCATCGTCGTCATCTTCCTCCTCCTCCTTTTCGTCGCCACCACCACCTAATAGACCGTTACCTATAACTGTCACTCGTCATAGTAATGAAATCACATTCTATCGACATCAACCATTAACTTATTCGAGAAATACAAAAGTACAATCACTTCCTTATACTTTATTACATCCAAGCAAAGAGTATATTCGAGATGATGCTGTTACACCTGTTCATCATCTTGTTTTGGATGAAATATCACCTGAACAACCTACACATCCTTATGATAATAACAGTTCTACTACTACCACCACCACCACCACCACTACTACTACTACTACTACTACAGGCTTATCTCAGCTGGCTCATATCATTAGCACATTCTCTTAATAAATACATTTGTCTTACTTTTATTATGTAATCAAGGCTGTGATTGGCTGGTATTTAATATTTCCTCGGAAAGGGTCTAACAATTTCTATTTGATTGGATTAAGCTGGAACGGAATTACAAAATAAAGTTATGTATATTTTTATTCTTCCCCTTTTATTGTCGTTCTCATGTGTGTGACCTTTGCTGAACCAAAAAAAAAAAAAAAAAAAAAAAAAGTGACCCCCTGAATTTTTACCAAGGCAGGGTTTTAAAGATCATCCAAAAAAGAGATGAGGTTTATTTAGTCACAGGGCATCCTCATTTTTATTACGAAGAAGGAAGGGAACTGATACTACTAGTGTATCATCATATGACGGCTAAATTGCCAACGCACTGTGTTTAATTTTTCCAATGAAAGACTAAAGTAAAAGAGGAAGACAAAAAAACTTCTTATTGAAAGTACTTGGCTTTTTCCTAACATGTTATTCATGGTTCAGACCCTTTGTAAATAGACTCTAATAGTGTGAGCACTTCTTGTACCGTCATTTCATCGATTGAAATAACAAACTTTGGTAAAAATGTTCTCTTGTGGTAATACTATTTGAGTTAAGGCAGTTTCAACACTACTTATGATATAGACAGAGATATAAATATTAGAGGGCAACAATTGCTAAATAGTTATAAAATTGAATGAAAAAAAAAAGCAGAGTTGTACATGTTTATCAGCTGCGATAAATTGGATCAAAATGAGGGACTGTGGGGCGAACAAAAGGTTTGTGGCGGTCCCAAATGCTTTGACAATCACGAACTTACTCTATGAATCATTAAATATTTACCTTAAAGTTGCTAATGATTTCTAACGCAATGTCCATTTGTGTATATTATGGGTGTCATATGTGGTACTAGGCAGAGTGAGTGGAAGTTCCTCATTATACATATATACACCGCTTTCAAGATCCATTTGCATTTCCAATAATATACGGTCGTTGTACCTTTGTAAAACAAATATGTTAAAAAACGCATACAACACAGCTTCTTCTATAACCTTACCTTACACGAGAATACCAAAGGTCGCTATACTTCATATTCTTTTTTTTTTTTTTTTTTTGGCAGGACAGAGGCGTAGATACAATTGGCGCTTCATCGTTTCCAGTGCACACATTTTTGCTTGGTCAAGTAGGGCTTGGGAAACACCAGGCTTCTTTATTACATCACAGACTACTTCTATGACCTCTTCTTACTGCAGATAATAAAAAGATGATGCCCGAACGTAGACTCTCGTTGTCACTATTATCTTGCTGTTTGAAGACCCAAGAAGTGTTGTCAAACTCAACTTGGACTTGGTCATGAGCAGAAAACAACGGACACAAAAAGGTAGAAACAGATAAGGCAACTTGGCTTAATCCCGTGCCTTTGTCATTGATTCTTGGTCTGCCATGAAGTAAATAGATGGAAGTGATGACATTATTTAGAGCCATTTCATTCAAGGTTGCGTGTGAATGTGGCGCATCTTTGCACAGCTCATTTAAAAGCATGTGTGTTTTTATGGATGCTCTCCCGCAAACTATTACTACCACTATCATCATCATCATCGTTTAACAAGAAAGAGCCATCAGCCTTAAAAATGGCAGAGACATGCAAACAGCAGACACAGTCTGTAAGGAGCAGTTGGTTTTCATCACATTTTTCCTCATAGCACCAGCTACCAAGGCAGTAAAGAGAGAACTATGAATGGGACAAGAGGAGTACTTGAAATATCTTCAAGCTCACACATCTCGATTCTACAGCTATAACCAATTGATATGTTCAATAGATCAGATGGAATGAACGACGATGGTGAAAAAGCCGTACAATTAACGATATCCTGCATGCCATGAAAGAAAAATTAGCAGAGAAGCTTCAATAAAATATGGCATTATACTTACACCACCAGTAATTATTTCAAAACATACTACAAAGTTGTCGCCTATGGTTCCTCTACAATTTCTTTTTTCTCGCATTGAGGTGGAGAATTGTTCGATTGTTGGTTTTGAAACTTGTTCAGGCGTTTGTTCGCTAGAACGCTTCTATACATCATCAGCATAAATATACGCCAAATCAGCTTTCAAAGATACTATAGGGGATTTGTTATTTGCACACGTCCATTACTCACAATAAAAGTATGAGAGGAGCATAAACGTTACTAAGAGGTTGTCAAAATGTATAAAATAAAAGTAAAAGGTAAAGAGTTCCCTATTTATAAATAAACAGGGAACTGTTGCCAAATTGTGGTCTTTGTTATTTATGACGGTTGATTTATTATGGCGAGAAATAGAGTTCATCGTCTTGAGAACTGTCAGATATATCATACAAAGGAAACAATTATTGTTTATTCAACAAAGATTCGATAGATATCCATGTGTAATGAACGTGTCCATTCGGCAAAATCCTGTAATTGACCGTGTGCAAATAACAAATCCCTAATATAGCCATTACTCTTGGTTACCGGATGAACTTTTGTCCTGCGTTATTGTAGCTATGGCGATTTAAGGACGTTCTCTTTCTTTCCATTCTTTTCATTCGTTTCCAATTTTCTCATCACTCTGGTAGCGTTGGTACAGCAGTGGGATCAAGTGTGCTATATAAAAAAAAAATAGAGACACTGACTGATAATGTATTTTATATTAACGATAAGTGGATACTTTGAATACCTGGAACAAACATATAACTATAATCAAGACGGACTTGACGAAGTGTCTATCTTTTTAGCTGCAGCGTGACACCCTTCCATTTTTATAGCTGAAGGACTTAAAAAAGGTTATGAACCTGGTCGTCCGTAATAATTCCAGGAGCTAGATGTCTATTACTCTTGTCATGACACCCCTTGCTGTCGATTGTGTGGTGCTGTACTATTACGATGCTGCCTCTGGGCTACTGCAAATGGAGTTACTTTTGCTTCATCATCCAACTTGGAAGAAATTCTAACAACAACAAGCTCCAATATGGTCCTGTTGCTTTGTAAAAGTCTCATGTGTAACTAATCGATAATTTCATTTCTCTGTGACTTTTTTTTTTGTAACTGACAATTACCCACCAGCTGGATCTTTTGCTGGTGATATTGTAAGTTATTGGCATATAAAAAACATGTTTGGTACTACAGTCTAATTGTCGCCCCATGTTTGCATCTAACTACTCCAAGTCAGGTTTCCGCTCGCCTGCTTGTGTATCGTTCTATTGCCTGATACGAGTTGCCCTACTCATCGAAAGAAAAACATTGACAAAATAAAAATCATTGCATGAACCACGTGATTTTATTTGTGTTGTAATTTTAATATACTTCGAACATCAGCAGCAAAACGAAGAGCGTCTAAAAAGGGTAAAAGATCTAACAAGCTCTCATCGTTGGGGTTGGATATCCAAGTAGGTAGAGATATACCATTGTCTAAAAAAGAATTTAAGTACCCCAAAAAACAGTCTTTCTGCTCCCCCATTTTTTTCATTTTTTGGGTTTTTTTTTTTTTTTACCTTTGTATAAATCAAAAGCTATAGGGCTATTATCTACTAGACAGACTTTATTTAAATCTTGTTCTGCCAAAGTGAGGTCTTTTAGATAGTTTCCATTTCTTAATATACAAGACTAAAGTGACATGTTAGAGAGAATAGATAGAAAAAATAGGGAATAAAAAGGTTACTTGTCTAAAAAAACGTTGAGATATTAAATTATTGTCTTGATCAAGCCAGTCAATCACAGGGTCAGCATATTCTGCCATTGAAGCCGTATAAATCACTATTTTATACCATTGACTTATCTACTAATAGAGTCAGTTATTTGTAAGATGATGACATTAAAAAAAAAAAAAAAGAGATGAGCATACAGTCTTTAGAAAAAAGTCCACGTGTGGCCTTTTATACACTTGATATATCAGATTTTGTTTTTCGCATTGTACTTCAATATTCTTGTGAATAATCGAAGGACTCACTTTGTTATTAGACTCATTTATACCGAGTCTAACCGAATGAACAAGTGTTTCGTCCAAGTCTAATATAAGTGTTTTGTTTTTATAGTAAAATTCTTCTTTCTGTTGCGGTGGTGTTGATGGAAGCGTCTTATTCGTTGTTGTTTTGTTGAGGGTATTATAATACAAGAATTGAAATGAAACAGAAATATAAAGGTAGATTTGACTAAAGAATGTCTTTATATTGAACCTTTTTGTCGTTGTTGTGGTTGTGGTTGTTGAATAAGTTAAAGTAGCAGTAGTTGACATTATTTAAGAGTGAGAGAAAAGAGAAAAATAATAAAAAATATAAAAACAGGAACAACTTTAAACTTTATAAATTTATTAGGGCTGATGTGGGAGGTTTTTTTTTTTTTTTTTTTTTTATTCTTTTTTCCATTCTTATGCCATTGTTAAGTCATTTATTTATATCAAAAAAACGCATCCTTCCTTTTGAAATAAAGATATGTATTGAGGATTTAACCAATGTGCCACTTGTAAGTGGGTTGTATTATGTTAAATGGAAGATTACCAATGCAACAAATGGTTCAACGAGAAGGTACATTATATCGTAAGAGACAAACAGAACTGTATTAAATACTCTATTACAGTGCACCTATAAGAGATCATACAATCTATTGGGGATCATCTATTGAGACCGAAGTACAGTTAGTCGTTTCTAAGCAACAAAATATGCTTGAATCTTGTGATTTGAAACTTGAAGTGTATCAGGAATTGAGAAAAGAAACATCTTTAATCGGTAACTTGGTAATAAATTTATCAGAATATGCGGCAACAACGAGTGCAAGAAGATATCTATTAGACCATTGCAAATTCAATTCAACCATAAAAGTAATTATTATTGTTATTACTACTCCTATAATCAAGTTTAACTAAAAACATAAAATAGTTGTCAATTGGTGTAAAACAAAAGACAGAGACTATTTTACCATTTAGCACGTAACGTAACAGAAACAATAACAACAACACGACACTAAATCATCAAATAATAGTCCTCCTTTGAAAAGACAACAAATGTTTATAGATATTCCTACAATGTTTCACGAGAATTCATTCGACAAAAGATCTTTGCGTAAATTTACAATTATGTTTACTAGCGATTAACTTGTAATAAATTATACATAGATTCAGCACATAGTAGCAGCAGCAACCTTCTATCAAGATCACACTCTACCAAATCACTTGTAAGTATTCACTGCTACTTTTTTTTTTTTTTTTTTTTTTTTGTAGTCAGAATGAAACTAACAACTTGTATTTATAGCCTCTTTACTTTAAACAATTTACTAATGAGCCTTTTCCAACTGATTTAGTAGAGCAATTATTTAAGCAGCCTAAATAATAAATTTCATTTTTTTTTTTTTACTTTTTTCAAATGAATTCTACAACAGAGAGAATTAAACGGTTACAAGATCATTTATCTTCTCAATATGTTGATTTCGACCAGCAAGTGACAACAGATCGTTTAAACTCTCTTTATTCTGACTTTTCAAACTTAAAAATATTGAATCCTTATGGTTATGATGCTAATGTCAGTTATTGGAGAGCTGTGATTCTTGACTGTAATCTTCAAGGCTATTTGACTACAAAAGATCACATTTGTTACATTGATAAAAATGAATTACCCGAACTATTTTATAGGCCAAAGAAAGGAAAACCATTAAGCTTAAATAACGTCATTGTAAGCGAGTTTTGAACGAAACATAGACACACTTTAATAATAAACTATAGGAAGATATGCTGGATAAAACACATGATTTATTAACACAAAAAGACTTTGAAAAAAGATATCCAATTAACGCAACAACACCTTATTCAACACAGCTCACTTGGTTTCAATGGTTCTATTACCGTTGGCTGATACCCGAAAAACAACCTATTTCTGAGTATATCGTTTTACCTACAGTTCAAGAGTATGCAAAAATTATACACCAACAACATTACAAGAAACCACTTTGCAGTTCTTTAGATAATTTATTCACTTTTACAGAATTTAAAGAAACTTATGGTACAATATCGTGTTATCAAGAAACAATCATTCAACTGACAGACGCTGATTTATGGCTGGTTTTAAGGTATTTACATCATCAATATGGTGTGGATATTGCAGACACAGAAAAAGGAGTCATCTCAAAGGCAACAGTTATCAAATTCCCTGAACATCACGAAGCTGAAAAAGTAGTGGCTAAAATCACAAACAACGATAAAGCAATTATAAATTTAAAAACGGCTTGTTGGAAATTACATGAACAAGTAAACGAATTACAGCTAAAGTCAGAGGAATTTTTGACTTCTGCTAAAGAGCATTTAAAGAATAAACAAAAACCCCAAGCAGTATACATGTATAAAAAGAACAAAAAAATGGAAGATATATTAAGCAATAGACTGAAAACATTGGAGACAATGGAGACCATATTATTGAAAATTGAAGCATCACAAAATGATTTACAAGTAACCAAAAAGAGAGATAAATTATTCTATTTGGTTTAATTGGAGGTATTTTATAGGTAGTTCAAGCATTTAATATGGGTGCAAATGCATTACGAAACTTATTAAACAGAGATGAATTAAACATTGAATCGATTGATAAAACAATGGAAAATATTCAAGAATCATTAAATGATCAAAAAGAGATAGAAGAAGCTATGATGTACGCCCACGAGGACATATCAGCGAGTCAGTTTGATCAGCAAGAAATCGAACAGGAACTCAACGCTTTAAAACAAGAACAACAAGAGGCACCATCAACAAGAACAAAACCGCCTGTGCATTTAGTTCAACCTATAGATACAGACTCTGAATTACAGCGCTTACAAAATGTACTTTCTTCTTTAACTACCCCCACTAACAAAAGAGTGAAAGAATTAGCGTCCTAAATAAAATTTTCTTTTTTTATATATAAATTTTTCTTTTTTCCCTTTTATCAAATGTCTTCTGATAACCATAATACACCAATAGATACAAATAACTCACTGCATGTTAGTTTTATAGACACAATACACAACAAAAACGACCAAGATTTAAGTAAATATTATACAACATCGCAGCAGCAAGAGATACCAATAAATCTAGATGAACATTATTCTAATTACCCCACTCGCACATCATTTCGCACTCTCGACAGCAATGCGTACAACATACCCAACGAAATTATCGATCAATCAAGTTCCCATGACGCTGAAAAGGTAGTAGAAGTGTCGCCCAATGAGCGTTACGTGCGTCTCAACACATTGCTCGGCAAGGGTGCATATAAAGTTGTCTATAAGGCTATTGATCGTGAAGAAGGTTACGAAGTCGCATGGAACACCATGCAAGCTATGCAATCGACCAACAACAACAAGGACCTGGACCACGAAATCCAAATCCTAAAGTCCGTACGTCATCCCAACATTATCGCCTTTCATGATGCATGGTATGGCGATAACGAATTTGTCTTTATCACTGAACTCATGACATCGGGGACGCTTCGTGAATACATTCGGAAACTCGCTCCTTTGCCCAACCTGAAAATCATCAAGCGCTGGTCTCGTCAAATCTTGAAGGGGTTGGCGTATTTGCATGGTCACCATCCGCCCATCATTCATCGCGATATCAAGTGCGATAATATCTTTATTAACGGCGCTCATGGGGAAGTCAAGATTGGCGATATGGGAACAGCCGAGATGAAATTGGGGAAAAAGTATACCTTGATTGGAACACCGGAATTCATGGCACCTGAAATGTACGAAGAACAAGGTTATAATGAAAAGGTCGATATTTATGCCTTTGGTATGTGTTTATTGGAAATGGCAACAGGTGAGTATCCCTATGGCGAGTGTAAAAATGCAGCTCAAATTTACAAGAAAGTATCTGCTGTAAGTTTTTTTTTTTTTTTTTTTTTTTTTTTTTTTTTTTTTTTTTTTTTTGCTTTAAAAGAAGAAAGAAAATTGAAAAATGATATTAGGGTATTAAACCAGCTTGTCTTTTAAAAGTTCAAAATCCTGAAGTCTTGAGTGTGATTGAGAATTGTCTTAGCAATGAAGAAGAACGTATGTCAGCACAAGAAATCCTAGAACATTCCTTTTTAGCAGTGGAGCCTGATGTGGTTCTGTTAGCTGCCGATCCCGACAACATTCATCTCACATTACAGGTTGTTTTTAAAGGCATGGATAAACTTTCAGTCAAATTTGATTTTAATGTGGAAACAGATACGGCGGAAGAAGTCGTGCGCGAGATGATTGATGAGCAAGTGTTGCCAGAACGATACCAACACCACATCACCAAAGAAATTAACCGTATTTTGCGCGATATTGAGAAGCCCACGGAATCCGAACGTGCTGAACAAGTCAAACGTTCTGTGTGGCGAAGAGAAAGCGATATCCGTAACGAACTTGATCGAACTCGTGATGAGCTCAATATGGCGACGGATCGTGTGCTCGAGATTGAACAAAAATGCGAAGATTTTGAGGGGAGAGCGCGTGCTGCTGAATCGAGATATAGAGATGCCTTGAAAAGCTTGCGGGAATTAGAGGAATCAAGGTCGCCTACATTGAGTTCAGGAGAAAAGACGCCTTTGATCAGTGAAAGTCTAGCCAATATGAATATATCATATGGACATACACAAGAAGAAAGAGAGAAGTTAGTGAATCATATTCTAGATGGTAAATAATAATCATTAGAGGTTGGGCAAGGGCTAAAACGTCATGATAGAGTATTCGGATGATACGGATATTGGTGTCTTTGTTGCCGATTGCGCACAAGCATCTCATCGTGGTGCTGATAAAGCACATGAATGGGCAAGAAAATTACAAAACCAAGATATCATGACAGTAGGTGATTTGCGTGATTTACATGATGAAGATTGGGCTGGTATCGGATTAACTGTATTTGCCTTAAGAGCATTAAAAAATATGTTGAAAGGTAAAAAATTAGCAGCGAATAGCAGCCAGTCTAATCCAATGTCTCCCTCGTCACAACCTACTCAATCTCCTCCTCCGCCTTCATCCTCCATATTGTTATAAGTCTCTCCTTTCTTTATTAAAAAATATTACTTTGGATCCGAAAATTCGGTATGCATGTAACTTTATTTATTTAGAACTATAGCACATTTTATTTACTTTACGAGATTAATATATTTATTATGTTTTTTCTAATCCATCATCATGATATCGTCGTCTCTTTCAGTCAACATCTCATCTCTTGATTGAGAATGAACAATTTCACGACGAATTTCAGGGGTGATACCGTCATGATACTTCTTCTTTACAACTTCTAAAATAATATCTTTTTGTTCACTGACTAAATCTTGTTTATAACGTTGGACAAATACCAACAAGGATTGGTGCCAAAGAACAGGCATTTCACGAGGATCATTCATGAATCGAGCAAAATGCATCACAAGAGCGTCTACTACCTTGAAAGGTAAAGCATATTTCTTATCAAGCAAGATACGAATAAAGAGTGAGTTAGGACCAGTATATTCCATCTCGGCCAAACGTAAAAGAGCAGCAGAAGAATGTAAAACTGGAATAGAGACCTTGGCCAACACACTACCCATAATAGCAGCTTCTTTTAAAGTACAATTTCCAGATTCACAAAGAGGAAAGAGAATACCTTTAAAGAAAGCAGAAGGTCTATATAATGACTTCTTTAATGCCAAATAGAGGTGATAGCTTAATTTCTTATTTTCAGCAATATCTTCACGAACACGATCCAAGAGAACATAGTTTAAGAATTTTTGCACTTGCTTTGCCTTTAAGTTGGAAACAAACATACGAGTACCTTCATAAGTAGCATGAGGCGTCCAAGTTTCAGGTGAAGTAAGGTATAAGATTTCTTCCCAATTACCCAAAGAAGGAATGATTTTGAAAGCTTTAGGTAATTTGCCTGATTTGTATCGACTTAATAATTGACCCACCCTAACACTCGCATTAATACAAATTCCAGTTTGTGTTGTAAATACCACTTACTTTGTATATACTTCAACCACTTTAGGGTTCATAGAAGGTATTTCTTCTTCTGCGGCTTCTGGACGACCTTCTGCAGCATTCTTTTCATTGATCTTTTCCATAATTAAATCTGCCAAAGTCTTTTTCTCTTTAGGTGCGCTTGGTAAAAACTTTTCCAAAATATCAGCATCTGCTTCATCAATTTCAAGCTCTTCATAGTCGTTGTATTCTTCAATATCTTCAAGTTCCTCTTCATCAGGATCAAAACCCAAAGGAAAACGCTTCTTGAATGTATCTCTAATTGGTTATCTTTTTTAACAAAATAGTCCCCTTCAAGCTGCTATTATTACCTTTCTTCTTCATCGGCTTCGGCTTTCTCGATCTGTTCTTGCTGTTCTCTAGCAATCTTTAAAATCTTTTTAGACAATTTGGCATCCAAGTATTCCTAGCAAAAAGAAAGAGGAAAATCAGTCATTAGAATACAGGGCAAAGAATGTCTTTTTTTTTTTTTTTTTTTTTTTTTTTTTTTTTTCCTTCCCCAGCCTCTTCAGCTCTGTTGTTACGTTCAACAAACTTTTGACGAGGTGCCTTTTTCATACTGTTATTTTCGGGCATTTCAGCTAATTGAACATGCAAAGGATCATGACGTTGAGAACGGCCTTTAGTCTTGGTAGAGTCTTTTCCCATTATGAATGTATATGTATATATGAAAAAAAGCAAAGAAAGCCTCTAAAAAAAGATGTCAAAGTAAAGAAAAGTAAAAAAAAAAAAAAAATAAAAAACAGGTCTGTGACTACTTCATTAAACAAAAGTCACAATAGGTGCCTTCGAATCAAGGATAAGCATTTTATTATTTATGTATTCTATTTCCAAAGCTTCTTCAAACTTGTATTAGCATCAGAGTCTTTCTTCATAACCTTGGCAACTGACATCTCAAAATCTTCTTGAGTGACGTGAACACGACGCTCACGTAAAGCAAACATACCAGCTTCTGTACAAACAGCTTTCACTTCAGCACCACTACTGCCGCTCATCTTTTCAGCAATTTTACGAAGGTTAATACCACGAGTCAAGTTCATTTTACGAGAGTGAATCTTCAAAATATCAGCACGAGCTTCTTCACTTGGTGGAGGGAATTCAATCTTACGATCGATACGACCTGGACGTAACAATGCAGGATCCAAAATATCTATACGATTGGTAGCCATGATCACCTTAATATTCTTTGTTGCTTCAAAACCGTCTAATTGATTTAACAATTCCAACATGGTTCTTTGCACTTCGGAATCTCCACCTCCTCCACTTTCCATACGAGCTGAACCAATAGAATCAATTTCATCCATGAAAATAATAGAAGGAGCATGTTCTCTATTCAAAAATGAATAAAAAGTACAAGCAAACGTTGTCCTTTCTTACCTGGCCATAACGAAAAGTTCACGCACCATTCTACTACCTTCACCAATATACTTTTGTACTAATTCAGAACCAGAAACACGAATGAAACGACAATCGGTATGATGAGCTACAGCTCTTGCTAAGAGTGTTTTACCCGTACCAGGAGGACCATATAACAAAACACCTTTAGGTTGAGCAATACCAAGTGATTCAAAAAGTTCGGGATGCTTTACTGGCAATTCAATCACTTCTTTAATTTCTTTAATTTGTTGGTCAAGACCACCAACCATTTCATAAGTAGAATCAGGTACTTTTTCAACCATCATGAGCGAAACAAGAGGATCGATCTTGTTAGGCAACACTTTATGAAGTTGATAGGAATCGTTACGAAGAGCAACACGAGTAGTAGGTGTTAATTGTGCAATATCAATATCAGAAGCGAGATCAACAACGTATTTGCCTTCAGGATGAATCTTGACCAAGACTTTCTTTTTACCCATCACCTTAACAACTTCACCAACATAAGATCCAGGTTCTTGTAATAATTGAAGTTCTTCTTTTAAAAGTCGAACTAAACAAAAAAGAAAAAAAAAAAGTGTCAATGAGAGAGTGGGGGCAATATGTCCTTCTCTACCTTTAGCATTTAAAGCATTTCTTTGTGCTTCTAAACGTCTCAAATCCTGAGTCTTTTCATTTTTAAGTAATTCACATTCTTCAATTTTAGCTTGATAGTAAGATTTTATTCCTTCTTTCTTCATTGTTTATTTAATTTTCGAGAAAAAAAGAAAAAGGAGTTGCGCGTCAAGTAAATATTTTAGCTTACGTCGACGCTACTAACGGACTTTGAATCCTCTTGCTCTTCATCGATTAAAATACAGTACATCAAAACGCACCAGTCTATCAATCTGCAGCAGTTTACCAAAATGCAGCAATGTATCAAACTGCTTCAGTATCTGATCAACACATGCAGCAAATGGTTAATACGAACACAGCTATGAACTATGCTGGTCAAGTTGTCCTTGCTCAAAATATGGCACTTTGCCCCTCAAACACGAAAAAGGCATATGACAGCAGACAAATTGAATGGAGGGTATGTCAACGTTGTAGTTTCTGCTCAGAAGAATTCTTATTAGCGAACATTTAAACATAGGAATGGTGCGCTCAGCAAAACTTTAGTGATGGCGAAACTGTCAGTGATAAGAGGCTTTGTTACTTATGCTGCAGTCAAGCTGCTTTGGGGTTGCAGTTTGCTGACCTTTTTTCTTTGACCGTCGACAATCAAGGAGTTTCTGAATGTATCGCCCTTGTTGCCACTATTACGTTTGGGAAGACAAACCAACACGGTAAGATTGAATATGGCGCGTCGATTCGACATAAGGAAGTTGAGCTTTGCTCGATTGGTGCTCTTGCTTTATACTTTTTTACAAGGTTCCACTACAAAAATGAAACATTCCCTGACTTTACAAGAAGAGAAAACTGGTATGAAACCGCTGTCTTTAAGGCTGATGACCCTATGACACCAATTACGAAGTCACAGCATAAGACTTACACGGAAGCTTTTAAATGTGTCGGAATTCACACAATCCAAGGATACGCACGCAAACAGAAAGAGTGCTTTAAACATGATCGCTCAAGATAACGTTTCTGGTGACCAGCAGCGTATGGTTGGAAGGTGGGGTACAGATAGAATGGTCGGATGCTACATGTCGACTCTCCCACTCGAAGCAATGAAAAGTCTTTCTGGTTTTAGCAATTACCAAGGCAATTATTATATTCCTAGAACATCAGTAACTCCTTGCCATGAGCTTCAGGTAACATATCGAGGTTATTTTTATAATACTTCTGTGATATTGACTGATTGAATTGATAAATGTAAAATGGGCGGTTAAGCGAAATGAGTCTCCTTTAATCCTTTATTAAAAGTGAGGCAAGATTCATCAGTCAAAGTAAATTTGGTTTTAATAAAAATTGCTCTTGTTATAATTTAAGTTCAGAACCAATGAAATACATAGAATATTATATGTGGTATTCTTGCCAGCTAATATGTATATGCTTATATGATATTAGCAGGCAGCTGTATTTAGGCGTAATCTAATTCGATTTATTAGTAAGAAGTATGTGCAAATACCACAATGTGTATGGTTTCGTTGTGTCTTAAGTAAGAAATCTAGTTCGTCATCAGTGAAATCTAGAGTTTTCCGTTTTTGCCTGATAAGTTCCAAGCGATCATCTTCCACCGTTTTAGTTGGAAAATCAGTGGTGGTGATAGTTGTTTCATTTTGAGTAGAGTCGGAAACCAATACTGTGTTTGCCAGTGAGGTGTGATTAGTACTGCCTGTTGTATGCGTTGTTTCTTCAGCTGTTGTAGGACTTGTGGGATCAATTTCCATGGTGGGTGTGATATTTTATGACTGACGTTAATTGTTGTTGTTGTTGTTAATAAGTGATTTTTAATGGACTTGAGATGAAATGAGTCTTCTAGTAATCCTTTATTAAAAATCGAGGGAAGATTCATCAGTCAAAGTAAATTTTAGTTTATAAAAAATCGCTCTGAGTTATTTAAGTTCAGTACCAATAAAATACGTAGAATTTATATGAGTTATTCTTGCCAGCTAATATGCTATATTTACTATATGATATTAGTAGGCATTGTATTTCAAGTGTAATCTAATTCGATTTATTAAATAGAAGTATGTGCAAATACC
>JNEK01001755.1:0-14924 GCA_000697295.1 Mucor indicus B7402
GTGAAAAGTGTACTAAAAAACCTTTTGATAGTAAAAGGGTAAAAAAGTGAGAGAAGGGAAGAGCAAAAAGAAGGATATATCACAAATGCTAGATTCAAGAGTTACATAATCAAGTTACCAGCCTAGTACCAAGGGGGAGGAATTTTGCCATGATGAAGATGATCTAGTTCAAATAAACTTAGGCAAAGTTGAGGTCAGAAAAAATTGTAGAGGTCCAGTGCATATACGACTGAACTTAAACTTTTTTATTTTATATAAACCCCAATATAAGCACATGGTAACTTTCAGTACCGCTTTGTCCGGGACAGTTCACTTGTCTTATGGTTATGAAAGGGGGGCGGTAGTGAAAGTAAATATAGTAGGGCGAAAAAGCTTTCCATCTAATGAGGGGAAGAGGGGGGGGGTTAAACTTAATCATGATAATTGGTAGGCTAAGGCTTGTTACGGCGGCTGGGGATTATGCTTATTTCAACCTGGGTGGGTACCGCAATTATTCATATTTTGTTCAAACTCGCACTGAGCAACCTACAACATCAATAGCAGCATTAAAAAACCCTTTAGATCAAGCAACAGAGTTGCTGGAATCGAACCCAGAATCTTCAGTTTTGAGGACCAAATTGCTGACGACTGAGGTAGGGACTGGTGCCCCTCCAGTGCATATACAGTTTTTCTTCTTTAAATTCAGACAAAGTGCGTTTTTTTTTTTCTTTAAAAGAATCAGATGTTTAGTCTACTATATTTGAACTTGTCTGCTGAAACTGTTTTTTTTTCTGAGTTTCCTTTTATATTTTATCCAATGTCATCAAAATGAGTGCTAATGGGTTACCTGCATTAAAAGACTTGAGCAATGAATCAAGCGGAGTATTTGGTTTTTTTTTAGTTCTTTATGATGGGGCCGTGTTGTTTTTCCTTTTGGAACTTGATTTTGAGCGGCTAAGATTCGAAGGATGGCAGCCTGTACTTCTCAATTGTTAGATTATAATAAGATTTTCCTAAAACTAAGCGCCACGGCAAGATCTCGATTCCAAAGTTTTTGGAAGGATGGCTGCTACATTTCAACAACCCATAGCAAGCAGTGGTTGGTATCGTTTTTCTTTTGAATGGCATAGGGTGGATATTTTCTTGAATTTTTTAAGCTCTCCTTGGCAACCAGGACAGACAGACAATGTTTTAAACTCGTCGACCAGGTATAAGGCGAAACGGTTATTTTTCAGCATTGTTAGCAAAACCTTATTTCGGATGGGCTCGTGGTATTTGGTTGTGGGCGCCGAACGATTACCAATAATTAGGATGCAGTCTTCACCAAATGTCCCTTTCAAACAATTTACTAAATTCTTGTCATTTTGCTTGGAGTAAATTTTAATTGAAAAGCGCATTTTACGGAAGGATAAAAGGTTCAGTGATTGGAGCTGTGAGCTGGTGAGTTCTTGCAGCCCATTGAACTTTCTTTTAAATTCTTCTTGTTGGTGGTCATCTTGAGGCCAAAACAAGGTGCTGGTTGCAACGTGTGTCAGATTATCGACTACGCCTGGAGAAATGAGTTCTATAACGTGTCTTTGGAACCACAATATTTCAAGAAAAGTAACGTTTTCTTGCAACTTGGATCGCTCATCATAGCCATGAGTAGTGTTTTCAGGAAATAACCCTGTACACTGCGCGACAAATAGGTGCCCCCTATATAAATTGTTTCTTTTTCTTATAGTGAATCTGTTACTCAAATCCCAGTCGAAAACCGGCGTTGTAGTGGCTGTTTTACTAGCATAATATTCGTACAAAGCGTCTTCATTTTCAGCTCTAGTTTTCACGTAAGTAACAAACAGTGAAGAGTTGACTGATAATGACTTCCTCTTGAACAACGCCATTTCCCCCAATCGTACTTTTTCTGGATTCGGCTTTTTTTTGCAGTTTTTTTAAGCGTCGCGATTTTTTACTTCTACTTATTTGAGTGTATCTGAACAGTTGTTTATCTTCTGCTGTGCTGGTCTCATGCATGTTACAGTATAAAGGAGTGCGTCTGTTAGGATCAATAGGAACGCACTTTCCATGTAATTCTGCGTGTTGCGACCTAGTCAAATCTTCGATATGCTTTATTTCATCTTCATCTTTACATCAATACTTGTGATCGTTGCTTTTGAGCCACTTGGTCCTGGTTGTTTGCGAGTTGTAGGGGAATTTGTTTAATTATAGATACACAAATCCCATCCGTTTAGATGGTATCTTGAAACTGTAGAGACTTTCGCATCCCTTGATTCTTCATTGCTTTTTTCTCTGGATAAACGACCTCGTCCCAAATAGTATGTTTGTCTTCTTTGAGGGTCTTCTTTTTCAACATATGATAATAATCGACTATCTTCGCGTCGAAAAGTCATATAATTAGGAATGAAAGCATGTTTCAGAAGGAAACAGTGGAAATTTTTCAAATCTCGTAGTTGACACAATTGAATGAGTTTATAGAATGCTTTGAAATGATTTCTGGGGTTGGCTTTAACGTCGCATTATATAGAAGCTTTTTTGGAAAGTGTAGTCGGCTGGTTACATTGAGATAAAGCTTTTGAGCTGACCTATGCTTTCAGAGTCCAATAGATTATTAACATTCGTGGGTACTTGTTTTTTAGTAACTTGATCCTTGATTTGTTTAAATGGTTGAACAATATTTCTGTTTATTACATCCCTAATGTTGCTTCCAGGATATCGTTTCCTCATCATTTTAGCACGGATTTCAGAGGATCTCTTTCAATTTACAAACAAAGTTAATAATAAATATTCGTAAACGATTCCTAAATTAGGATTTGATATTAATAAGATAGGCCGTGTGTATTTTTTTGCATTCGAATGAAGCAACTTGCTGTGCGTTGATGAGTTTAGGTGGTGTAGGTGTAATTTACTAATTGAAAATAAGCGTCTTTATGTTCAGATATAAGGGTTCTGAGTACCGTTACTTCCGTACCAAGTCCAGTCTTTCAGTTTTGGTTCTATCGCAAACCTGTCGTTCAATAAACGACAGAAACACCTCAACAAAAAACCCTTTTTGATATAGTTGTTCATATCAAAGTTATCATTGGCGCTTTCCATCTTTTTTAGAAAGAAGTATTTTGTAAACATGTAAGCGTGTGTAGTTAGCTTATTTGTGGTATCTACAAGTTCGTAAATTGATCTCTTGTACTCAGACTTCCAAATATCTCTAATACTGTAGTTGATATTACTGTTGCAATCCGAGGAGGCTTAGTTGACTAACAGAAGAATATGCGTAAGAATTTTAACATTCATTTATTTACATTATTAGATGTTTCTTCTTCTTGTTCAGTCATTCTCGTTTTCTATATATGATAGTGTGAAGAAAAGATTTGCTTTTTTTCATGAAATACATTTTACTATTCTTTGACAACATAAATGTGGCTTACGTCATGTTAATACATAATGCTTGAACCCGTGCCCTTTTTGCCCTCAAATGGAATCCCAAAGAAGTTTGCCATTGACTATTAAGGTAGGATCCTCCTTTTTTTAAAAAATCTCGTATACGAATTCTTTTACAGGTGTAAGCGATGTTTGGAGTCTTACTGCGGTGTTGAATTTCCGTGACATCCAACTTGGTTCAAAGAACAGAATTCAAAACGTCGGCTACTACCTGATCAACAAATCCCTTCTCAAGAACGTTACCACCCTATGACACTCTTCAAAGCCACGACTCTGCCTGAGGCTGGGTATTGATAGAGTAAACCACGATGCAGGTTAACAGCATATATAACACACAGTCTTGACCTCATTGAAAATTAATTTTCTGTTTTCCAATTTCCATTCCTACTCTGTCTAAAAAAAGTAAATTACAAGTCCATAATTAACCTTTGATTCGTCCAAATATAAACTGACTTTGTCTGAATTTAAAGTATTTAAAAATGCCTCAAAAATTGTTCCTAATTAGGAGAAATTAAGGAAAAAATCTGGGGTAATGGTCGGATGAACTCGGACAAGCGTGAAACAGAAACAACTGATTTTAGCTTTATTGTTAGTTTTTTATTAGTTATATGATGGTGGTTAATGATGAAGGATGAGGAGGTATCATGATAGTTCTGCAGAAATCTTGGGATTTTTGAGGATTTTTGTTTATGGAATTATGTAATGAAGCAACAACAGTAACTACTACCAGAGAGACAGCAGCTATTTGTTCCAAAGTGGAGGCTGAGCCTGGTGGGTCACTCTTGCTGTTACTACCAGCAACGGATTGTCTTTTGAAAGGAGGCATAATATCATCATCATCAAAAGATACAGCGCTACGGTACATAGTAGGTTTCTTGTTCAAAACTTCTTCAGCCTTTGACATGGTTTTTGACAATAAAAGACGTTCGCGAATGGAGTATTGGGGTCTCTTTCTTTTATCATCTCTGTCTAACTTCTTAATAGCTAAACTATGCGCTTTGTTGGCCATTTGTCTTGGTGACAAGTTTTGTGAGACACTGTTAGTATGGTTTCTTTTACTGATCCAAGTGGGAAAGGTTGCCATTTCGTTGTATTATTCTTATATTATTTATTATTTGCTGTCGATTCTCATTGAATAACTTGTATGAGAAGGTCTAACGTTAAAGAATAAAAGCAGTTGGTTGCCTATATTTATATTTTAAATGGCCAATATCGGAATTGTAAGCATATGAAAATGATTCGAAGTCACAAAAATGGAACGAATTTTTGAGAAAATTTAAAAGGTCCACACGTATTCCCCTCATTATGGGTACCAATACACTGTATTGATCACTCGAAAGGTTCCGAATTAACCCTATAAAAGAACTCTAAATGTTCACTGTTTCACAACTATGCCTAATACGTTTACTGAATTATACTTTGAGGTTATATGGTGGCTATATATCCAATCACTATGAGAATAACTATGGTCTACAGTTTCTACACTTCAAACAAAGTTAGTTTTTTTTTTTTTTTTTTTGGACGAATTAAAATTGATATTAAGAAATCTTGCTTACTTTTTTCGGACAAAATATAAATGGAAGTTCAGAAAAAAAGGAAATTATTTTAGATTAAATAAGGAAGGTATTAGTTTTAATTATTGGTTTACCTGTAAAAATCTTAACACTTTTGTTTTATCAAAAGTGTACCGTGTACCGTTTTCCTCTACGGTGATTCTCTGGTACGTTTGAAAATGAGAGGGCGGCCGTTACCATTTCGAATGAACGTGCAAAATATCCGCCATGTTTTTGCTTGCGTTAACATCGCAGTTCTACAGGATAGTACAGTTGTTGCAGTCTAATATCCCGTATGAATCCGCTTCATCAGCAAGTTTTGTGAAACGCAGACTCGCCGTTTTACATGATGAACAAATCTATTCAATTTGCAAGGGATGTGGTGAATTGTGGGGTGTTAACTGAGGGGTGCTATTACATGCACCACAGATTTTTGTGGGTCAGGGTCGTCCACATGTAAGTCACTGTCACGTTACTTTTTTGTCGTCTACTCTTTTAATATCGCCTTTGTATTGAAAAATGAAAAGTTTATTCTCGTCATGTTAATTGTATAAAGATTTTAGAATTAATGTTTTTTTTTTTTTTTTTTTTTTTTTTTTTTTTTTTCTAATTAAGGCGGCTTGTTGTTTTGTAGCATGCAAATACCGTGTTTTTATGTTAAAGAAGGTGTAGAGAGTTTGTATCCTCAAGAGAATCGTATATTTTTTGATCAATGTTTTTACAGGCATTGTCCAAATTGTCGATTTTATATACCCCACATTGCCCTTTTTTATGTGGTATTTTGCCTACAACATAATAATGAGTGCCTGTAGCGGTAGTGGAGAACAATTTAGCGTGTAGGAGGTAAGTTTCACCATAATATTAAACCGTTCCGGAAAGTATGGCTGGCCATTTGCTTTTCTGTCTTTCGCAGGAATGAAGTTTGTCATGTCTCCAATAAACAGGAACTCTGGAAAAGTGTCTCTTGTGCATATTTTTGTTATCAAATCACTTGAGCATCGATAGCATTTGTCCTTTTGTCCTGACTTGTCGAGGTAATTCGTAATATACGCTTCTTCAAATGCCTCTTTGAGTTCATCCATAGAGTGTTGATTATTGCCAGCTCTAATTCGATTGGCAATAGTTGGTAAATCTGGGATAAATGGAACAGGCTCCAGGTGAACATTATCTTCCCATTCATATGAGCAATCCATACAAGTTTTCTCTATTGTAATCTTTATGTATGATAACCTTTTTGCCATTGAGTCTGAAAGACCATGGATCAAGTTTTCAAAGAAAAGAAGCGCATCGTCAAAAGCACCCTTGGTAAAACCGTTACTCCAGAAATACTCTCGCAGATTGTTTGAGAGAATGATCGGTTCGTTATGGTATTTCAAGGTATAATAGCTACGCACTATAACATGATCAACGTCATTTGTTTGCTCAAAGCTTAATTCATCCCTAAAATACGGTAAAATGCAACGAAGAAGCATCTCGCAAGGGGCGTCGGTATAGCATGAATTATTACTGTTGGGATTTAATCGTCCAGCCAGAACAATGCCCAAGTCATTACCAACTGAAGAGTCAGAGTGGGCATGCCTTTGGTCCTCTTGAGTAGCATCAAATGCAGCGTCCTTCTTTGCTGTTTTTTCTTTTTCTGCCCCTTCATCCCCTTTCTAGCCTTGGCTATTCTTATTTATAACACTAGGAAGTTCCCCATCAAGGGCAAAGTCATCGTTTAAAGCTTTAGATTTGTCCATTAATTTCTTGGGAAGGAATTCTTCTGTAGCAAGACCAGTTTCATCAGTAACCACCTCGCCCAAGAATTCCTGTTCTTCTTTTCTAGCGACTTCCTTTAAAGCATCTTGTGTATTTCTGGAAGCATCATCGCTTGCCTTTCTTTTTCTTTGTGATGTAGTATACTGCTTCTTTAAATCACGCAACTTGTTAAAGTAATCTTCATCTAGTACTTCTTTCTTCTTCTTGTACTCCGGATTACTGTTTCCAAATATGGCTAACAATCGTTTGGATTGGCTTTTTTTAGCTCGCTTTGGAATATACGATGGAGAGACGCCATTTTCAAAATACTGTGCCAGTGTTTCTCCGTCGCTTTTACACACCTGAAGAACTTGTCTGAAAGCAGAAGAAACAAATGTTCTTGGGCCGATTGTCATGGTAGTGTAAAGCATGTTCTGGTATGCCTCAACAGAATTCGACGTTCTAATCAGATGCTCTCTCAGTTCAGGTTTCATTAATGAGCGACATCTAAATATCATCGACCGATTAGGCTCACGTAACCACCATGCAAGCCAACTACGGCAGTTTGGGAATTTTTCTAGCAATTTAGCAACAGTGTTGTCAAAAGTTGTTCTGCTTACTGATTCTCTTAACTCGCGGGCCAAATTTAGAAACGAAAGTGCATTTTCGGCAGATACAATGTTAAGGTTGCGGACAATACGATGGACACTCTGCATCCAATGCATATAGCAGCCCTTAAGGAAACCCAAAGCCTCATCCAACTGTTCATGTATTCCACATCTGTCATTTAAATTGTTGAACACTTTATTGAAAGCTCTTAATAAGCCTTGACGCTGAGCAGCCGAAAAATCCATCACAACACCTAGAAAATTATCCTTTGTTAGCTGAAACCTTTTAAACAACAGGACGAAGTATTCAGTGAAAGTTTCAGCGGAAACATTATCGATAATTGCTTGAAAAAAGACTAAACTTTTTTGGAGTTCAGGGACGTAAATTACGGACGAACAAAGATATTTGGAGGCGCCATTGAAGACCGTAAATGTAACGTCAGTTACAATTGGAAATTTCTTGAAATGAAGATTGAATTTTTGAAAAGCTGGACAGGAAAAAGCTACCATAAAATTGCTAAGTGGGGAAACTTGGGCATAAACGACATAATTTTCAAATTCTTCATTCATAATTTTTGACAGTTCACCTAAAAAATTGCTTTCTTTTGATGGCGAGTCCATTTGAGCTCTAGTTTTTTTCATTTCGTATTTTACTCTATCTTTGTTACCCAAAATTGGGTTGATATTTCTAGCAGGTTGAATAGTCTCGCCTGTTTGTGAAGAAATCCCTGTGGTCATCTTCTTGGGGGTTGTGAGAGGAACAGCTCTCATTTTTTCATCGAATTCTTCCTGTTCCTCAGCAGACAAATGTTTTGTTGTATATGCACTATGATTGTGCTTCCCTTCACAATTCATATACTGCGACCAACGAAGTTTTAGATAGTTTGACAAAGGCTTTTGAAGGATTTACTCTAAAGAAATCAACAGATAGCAGCTTTATACTACATGAGTGTAATTTGATGATCAAAAGATTGCAACGCCAACCTAAAGCTCGAGAATATCCTACGCACATTAATGCTAGGTACGAATGGGTATGGAGTATGATGACTCAGACATGGATTATCCTCAAAATTGCATTTTTATTGATGAATCAGGTTTTGATATTGACATAAGACCTTTCCTTATTGTACATACACATTTAATTACAAATCAATTGTAAAAACTGGAGCTATTTTTTAATAACTTGCGTGCAAGATCAAAAATCAAAACACAATTCTTTCACCTGCAGATGTGGTCCAACATGCTGCTCCTGCAATAATTCCGTTTTCCCATATATATTTTTCATAATTCACCTGTTATATGCTAACGACAATGGTTTTCAGTTAAAATAGAGAGAACTAGGTTTATTATATGCCAAATGTATTTCCATTCCAATCGTATTAGTAAAGTGCGATGGGAGGTACATTTGTTATATATTGGATTTAAGATAGAGAATTGATGCTGTGGGAACCCTTTGGAGAAATAAATGGCTAACCAGATCAATAATAAAAGTTTCCAGCAGAAGTAAAATGTAAATCCTTTATTTGATGTTATAAGGATCGATTACAACAAGAGAAGAAAGTGTATAAAGAAGAAAGTAGAATAATTCCATTAGTAAGCAACCCAAGGCAGCTCTACAATAGTAAAGCATCCAAAAAATGAACGAAAAGAGGTACCATATTAAAGATGTCCATCAAGTTTTTGGAATTGTAATGAACAACCGGTCTCTTAGCATTCTCTAAATCCTTCAGCTATGGGCGAAGAGGGGTGTAACATTGCAGTTGAGAAAAATTCGCGTCGTCAAAACCGTCTGTGTCGATGCCAGATACCGAGAGAAGTTTTTAATTATGAAGTATAAGCTATACAGGAGCACAAATGAAAAAGGGGGAGGAGGACAAAAATCACTGTAAATAGGTTGACACAACAATGTATACAGACGCGAACAAACCCAGTGATAGCTTAAAGCAAAAACGCCCTGCTATCACAATAAGTCGCACTGTCGAAGAGAGTTTGGCAGCAGGAATCACCCTGCAGACAGAAGACCATCTCAGTCTCAACTCCTCCTCTCTTGATTCAATCATGAGAGCCTTCTTCCGCCAAAGAAGAAACAGGTGCCATATAGATTGTGTGCCAAAAGTTTACCAGAGTGAAGATCATAGAGAACATGAAAATTAAATAACATACGTCAGTAAAACGAGCAATATACATAAACGCTACCCTTGACACAAACCTGAAGTACAAGAAGCCATAAACTAAGTGACACAACAATGTATACAGACGCGAACAAACCCAGTGATAGCTTAAAGCAAAAACGCCCTGCTATCACAATAAGTCGCACTGTCGAAGAGAGTTTGGCAGCAGGAATCACCCTGCAGACAGAAGACCATCTCAGTCTCAACTCCTCCTCTCTTGATTCAATCATGAGAGCCTTCTTCCGCCAAAGAAGAAACAGGTGCCATATAGATTGTGTGCCAAAAGTTTACCAGAGTGAAGATCATAGAGAACATGAAAATTAAATAACATACGTCAGTAAAACGAGCAATATACATAAACGCTACCCTTGACACAAACCTGAAGTACAAGAAGCCATAAACTAAGTGACACAACAATGTATACAGACGCGAACAAACCCAGTGATAGCTTAAAGCAAAAACGCCCTGCTATCACAATAAGTCGCACTGTCGAAGAGAGTTTGGCAGCAGGAATCACCCTGCAGACAGAAGACCATCTCAGTCTCAACTCCTCCTCTCTTGATTCAATCATGAGAGCCTTCTTCCGCCAAAGAAGAAACAGGTGCCGTATACATTTTCTGTCAAAAGCCTACTATATAAATTCAATGCGTTTTAACAAGCCAAAATCGTGGTGGAATTTTTAGCCCATGCGATAAGAAAATGTAGGATTTGATTAGCTACACACAGTTGACAAAAGCATCAATATATTTGCAGTTATGTCAGGAAAAAAATACAGTACCTGAACAAGTTCCTTCCTATATATTGGACAAACTAAGCACAATGAAGCACCATTTTCATTGTTCATATAAAATGATCAAGTGGAATTAGCACTAATATGTGAAAAAAAAAAAAAAAAAAAAAATTATTGACGTCACCCAAAGGAAAACTGTATTTTATACAGGAATGAGCCCAAACACGAACACCGCATTTTTATTTCACACTTAAAATACAATGGGATTCTTTATACGTTACTTGCGAAAACACTATCCTAAAACTTTTACCGCTGAATTTGATGTACTAGATGCATTTAAAGCTAGTCAGTACACTAATCAAACTATGGCTGAAAATGAATTCCAATTAGACATCAAAGAAATCGCGAGTTGGTCACCGAGTGCTCTCCAAAAATGGGCTCTGGAACAAAGTCAATCCTTTACCGTATGGTATTTGCAGCTGAAGTATTTTGATCAAGACTTTCAATAATGTGTATTTTCTTATAGTGTTTACAAAAGGTAGATATCAAAAATTACTGGACGAGCGTTTTGTTTGCTCAAACAAACGCAGAAGAATCAAGAGCTTACTATTCACATCGTTTGAAAAACGCTCAAGAATACACTTGTGTAAGTTTTGGCTTTAAGTATTTCATATAAATCTTTGTGGCAAAATATAGCTGATATAAAATAGCAGGTAAGCACGAACACGACAAAAACAGATATGAATGACGAAGTACAAATTGAGGTGGAAGCTGAGAATGAGAATAGGAAGAAAACCGTAGCTGATAATGGAAAAGAAACTGTTGACGAGAGGGAGGAAGAAACTGAAGTGGAAGAGGAAAAGATACCTTCTGATTTGACAATTAACTATCACCCTTATCGTACATGTCAATACAGTCTCACTTATGCAGAAGCTGAGGAAATTTCAAAAAGTATCGAAACTGACAATGCCAATTCAAGATGGGTCATTAATAACGTTTGCATATCCGATTTATGTTACAATTTGAAAGACACGACATTACAAGTAGTTAAACATATAAATCCGGCGCAGATTTCAGACATTCGGATACTTGTTTTAAATGATATTTACGTCTTTGACAAGAACTCGGCGTTTTCTATTTCGAAGTATTTCCCTGATAATGTCCATAACGCAATTAAATCAACCTTGTTCTTTGGAACATATACCCCATCAAAAGATCTTGATTGCTATGATTGGTGTCGGCAAATAGAAGCTTGTCCTCCCGTTGATTGGTCCTCATCTTTATCTTTGTACGCTGAATTGCTCACTAAGGCTTGTAAATCAGGAAATATACTAGACATGCACACAGCGCAGGTTTTAACACAAATCCTTCCTGTACTCAACAACGGCCCACCGGACGACACAGTCGAGGAGAGTTATGTCCATTATTTCCTGTCACCGCTATTATGCTCTGTATTCTCCTCCGATTCACGCTTAAAACTGAAATGGGCGAACGGTCAATTAAGAAGCGATACTGCAAATGTCTTTAAACCCGACTTCACAGTATACAATCTCTCAGGTTCGGCAAAATGTGTCGTACTAATCGCCGAATTCAAACACAAGGAGCAAAATTCATACATCGAATCGGATCTTGTGAAGCTAGCAAAGCAGATGAAATCTACGTTGAATTTGTTAGTTAATGATGGAGTTAACGAGCCAAAGGTCTGTGGAATACATTGCGAAGGAGAAAACGTGTATACGTTTATTATGGATATTCCTTCACCCAGATTATACCGAATGTGTAATGTATCAAAAATCAAGCTTTTCAAAAACTTGGACCAGATATCCCTTCTTCCCAGTGTCTTATCTCATTTTCTGTACTTGAAAACTATTGCATCTCAAACTGCTGCAAAGATAGAAGCTGCCGTATTGTACAAGTATAATAACTTGAAACGTCCCTCTCCGGTTCCTCCAAAGGACTGGTTATCAAATTCTAGTGTCACCGTCAATCGTATACCTAAAAAACAAAAAAGTAACTACCATCATCGATCATGAAGAGAAACTGATCATAAATATACCATAAATCATTAATAGCATGTAATAACATAATATTTGTCTTAACCACATAATTAAAACAACATCGCATCGTGAATAATTTGAACATAAAAATTTAAGATGAACTCAATAAATGATGAAAAAGTCAATAAAGTTAATAATGTCATTTTCGTACTCTGATTTCACCTTATCACTAATCCCAACATATGAAAGTTTCTTTGTGACGGAATACATAGGGTATAACAAGTTGAACGAATCAAATTATTTTTCTATATTAATTTCCATTTGAAACTCAAAGTGCATTACAAATGAGAAAAATTTGTAGTTTCTGAATTTTCACGTAACTATCGATACAGTCTAAGCAGTTATTTCAGCGAGAAACTTTCCTGGAAAAAATACTCCTGCTAGTATTTAGTAGTGTCCCAACTAAATAGCTAAAAATCGAAAATAATGACTACAAGTGATTGGCTAAAACGCATTACCATTGTGTTGTTGATCTAAACATCTGAGTGTTCCATATTTTAATAAGGTTGTTTACCGTGATAGCTTGCATTATAGCCTATTTTTTCTTTATTTGTAACTAACTGAATTTGTAATTTTCAGGAGATCGAACACAATGAATATATTTCTTTTTTTTGTCTCTTTTCCCATCTATTATATTATTCATGAAAGATACTTCACTTGATGGAAAAGATGCCTTAAGTAATATTCACTGACTTAAAGAACAAATATCTGAACACTCTATATGCACAATAGTACTACGAAAGTTAGAAAAAAAGCATGGCAAACATCAAGCTATATCGTTTCTCAAGTTCGTGGCACTAAGAGAAGCCGCATTAAAGAGCTTCCAGAGAGCCCAACAGCTGCTATGACGCGCCCACAAGTATACAAAGGCATAGAGTACTATCAACCAAAGATAAACTTCAAAAAATGAGAATAACGTTTATCGATGAAATGGAGCTGAATATTAAAAACAGTATCAAAAATATCCTGAATAAAGCAAGTAAGCTTGAAGAAAAGAAGACGGCTTTGTTAAATGTTACAAGATTGCCAAAGGGGATTTGTTCAGAGGCAGATAGAAAGGCAGCAGTAAAACCAGGTGATGTTATGAAATTAGCATCCAGTACTGAGGCAAAGTATCGACCAGTTGACTTTTACAAACGCTTTGTTGAAGCAAACTTTGATGTTATCATGAACAATATGAAAAATCAGAATGGAGCACAGGATCCGCTTGATTACTCAATGTTTACTTTTACAGCCTTGGAAGACCTCTCGCTAGATTCTGTATCATCTTTATGTACTCAATTTGGGGTATTGAATATAAGCTGAAGACACTTATGAAGAAACTTTTGCGACTGGAGAAGGGAGACACCAAAGATGGAGCAAAAATTAACAACTGTAAGCGACAAATTGGCTACTGTAATAACAAGATGGTCGTTTACGCAACTCAGGTAAATCCTTAATCCTATGGATGTTTGACTTACTAACAGAATGTTTTAAACCTTAGATCAAACAAACAAAAGTTGGTCAAAAAAGAAAGGTTCCTTCATCAAGTAATACTGCTTCATATCAACCTGAAAGTGTAGGGTTTTCTTAAATACAAGCATTTGCTTTTTTATAGTATGTACTAAAATAGCTTACTTTAGTCCAAACGATCAAGAAAGGGAAAAGAGAAAGAAACTCCTCCTGGAACAAAATCATCATTGGAACCTTCTGCGACCAGAGCAAACCTTAATGATACACTATTACTTAGATCGTTTATTATAAATTCACACACACACACACACACACAGCTTTGAAAGTCTTTACAGAGTTTCGTTTTTCTTCTCTCATTTTATTTATGCTTACAATTTTGAATGCTTATAATATCAATAAAATTTCCATTTTTTTTTTCCCTCTATGAGATAGTTTTGGTAATAGCGCAACATTTACAATGTCATAAGAATCAGTTTTAGCTAACGATAAACCCAAAACAAAGGGCAACCATACATACACACATCACTGCCTTTTTATTGAATTAAATATTTGTAAAACAGCTTAGAAAAAGCAAAAAAGTATTAAAGCAAGAAAAAAAAAAGTATAGTTTTCGTTAAAGTTATAGTCACTATGCTTTGTCATATAGTTGTTAAGATCAACGTAGCCATTGTAATAAAATTCAGCATCTTAAATATATTTTTCATGTAACGAGAGACACATTTGACATAGGTTGATTGATTTATTGGTATCTTAAAGCTGAAGGCCTCAACAAAACAGAAGAAGTTCATTATTGGCATCAAAGCTGTGTAGGCATAAATGGTGTTTCTGTACACTTGTACTCCATGTAAATTTTCTGTTCCATGACTAAACGTGGCACGCAGGATGATCATTTCGCACAAAAAGGGAATATCAGGGCTTTGGTCGTTGGAGAAAACATCAATCTAATGCATCAAAAAAATAACGTCGCTTTTAGTTAATTAACAAGTACTATTCCGACAAATCGGCCACAAATGGCCGATTTTAAAAAAATATTTTTCATTGATAAAAAATCGTTCATGGAAGCCATGTTTTTAACAAACTACTCTCTAATATATTTTCTATGTTTTTGCCAATTTATTCAAAGAAATAACTATGTTTACCTCACAAGTATTTTCATGCAAAGTTGGTCGGTTTTTCAAAAAATAAAATCGGCCACAAATGGC
>JNEK01001757.1:0-16898 GCA_000697295.1 Mucor indicus B7402
CCTAAGTACTTCAATTTAGTTCCTAAAAAGAAGAATGTGTGATCTTGAAGATCATCTAGTTGAACTTCACAAATGACTTTGCCATTAGTGTCATTGGACATTGAAATGACAGTTCCTTCCAGAAATCCTCCGGGAGCAGCAAAGTCGTATGCGTCCTTAAGAAGCTCAGGGACTTTGGAGTTTCTGAGGTGGTGGTAAGTAATAGAGATGCGAGCATCAACGGTAATCATAGTACTCATTCTAGGCATTTTAATTTTTTAAAATTTTTTGATATGTTAAATGAAACGACGAATTAAGGGTGAATGTAGAAAAACAAACGTTTAGAAAAAAAGTCAGTATTAATAACCAAGGTTTATTAAAGCTGTCAATTGTATTTTGACAAGTTGAAACAAAGTTGCCATGGGTTTATGAGGTCAAACATAATCGGCCATTTGTGGCCGAATCGGCCACAAATGGCCGATTTAAATAGTACTTGTTAATTAAAAAAAGATTTTTTTTTAAAAAAAAAAAAAAACTACTCGTCTTGATTAGCATTCTGTCTGTTTGTATTCCTACTGTCTTCCAAGAAACGCAAAATACGCTCACTTAGATCAGCCTCTTGACGAAGAAGCGCCATTCTTTCGGAATGAAGCTCCTCTTCTCTGGCTCTCTTCTGCTCTAGAAATTGTTGGTGTGCATCCATTCTATCTAGGATGCCTCTTGAAACCTCAGTTGTTTCTCGCATTATAGCAAGCATGGCCTCCAATTCAGTGTGCTGTCTGTTTGTGGCTGAGGGACCAGCACCTTCGTTGTCGCTTCCAGTGGGGGTAGGGGAAGGAGAGCGTCTATTGCGTCTTGAAGAGCGGCTGGTGCGTCTTCTTTGTCGAGCTCTGGGGTTATCATCGTCCTCATTGTTGCCGTATATGGGCGTGACTATGTCTTCCAGAATTCGTCTTGCAAGCTCGTCGCCGGTTTCTGAAACCCTCTCTTCATCAAAGGGATACCCGTCGCGTCGAACCAATCTTGGAGGGCCATTGTTCCCGTTTTCATCTACTGTAGTCTCCATTGTAAACAAGGGATGTACAGCAAGATCATCTTTGAGAGTGGCGCCTACCTTGTCAAAAAATTGCATACGCTGGTGGCCTGGAGCACCGCCACTCCCAGTGGTTTCAATGGCACTGACAACATTCTGGTATTGCGCCTTGAGGTTGCGCCATTTCGCTTGGAAAGCCTCCAAAGTCAAGCTTTCAGCAAACGCAGGAAGGTTTTCGCTCTGTGAACTTTGGCGATGCTGGACCAAATATTCCTTGTAAAGAGCAAACATACGCATCCAAATTCTATGCTTTCTGTTATTGTTGTTTTCAGCAAGAATCCACTGGTAAGTTTCATACATGAAATCAACAAAAAGCTCAGTAGCAATGTTACCCCAGCGTAATCTATCTGAGGTTGCTGGAGCAGGCGTTGAAGATGGTTCAGCAGGCTCAGTACTAGGAGGAGTTTGGGCAGGTGGGGGATGCTGTGTATCAGCAGAATTTTGATTCTCCTCATCATTTACATTGGAGGAGGAGGCTTCTTGCTGCCGTTGTTCTGCACCAGGGACACCATTGCTAGGTGTATTTGATCTGGCGCTACTTGTATGTCTACGTCGTGAGCGAATAGAGGCTCCATTAGGACCGTAAACAATTTCAGAATCGATAAAGGTAAAGTTGTTGTTAGACATGTTTTTATAATGAAAAAAGAAAACAATAAAATTTAAACGCGCAATCAAAAAATAATTAAAGGTGTTTTTAGTAGTTCCATATATAGATAAACTTTTTTGTAAACTGGACAAAACGTCCAATTTTTCATGGTTTTTCTTAATACCAATTTTGGTATATTATGTAATATCAAAATTACTTTATTTAGAAAAAAATTGAAAATAATTGAACGTTCAATTAACTTTGAGAGCGTCTAGAGCGTCTAATAAGCATAACATCACGCGCCACAATGATACATCCCGAAAATTAAACTATCCCAGTCTTTTGTAAGAATTAACTAAGCATTAATAAAATATGACGTACCACTTTATCTCTTTGCTTTTTTGATAGCAACTCTTTAGAACATATACCTTTTTCTCTATGTTGCACAAGTAACCAACTTTTTAAAGCGCGCGATAGATGTGTGTGATGTTTTGCATTTTTCTATTTTCTATTAACGAAAAAGATGAATTCACAAACACACGATGAAGCAACAAAAGCAAGGGCCGACGACAGCCTTAAACCAAATACTATTGATTCTGTTTTCAATGAAATTAAACAGGCTGAAATAAACATTGCTGCATCTAATGAGAGTAAAGCCCAAAAAATGGGCATTGTTAGCAACGTCGATTTAGGTGTTCCCAGCCCAATAGAGTCTGCCAAAGAGGACTTTGCTCCTACGACGACAACAGAACAAGAGATATCTACCATTATACCCGACACGCTTGAACAATACGGTAAAGACGAATACCTAGTTAAAACCATTGACTGGAAAAATAGAAAGGTGAGAATTATCACACAAAATGGTAAAAAGAAACCCGTTATTATACCGTGTCTCTATCTTAATAATACTAGTTATCATAATTTAGAGAATGGACCATGTCCTTTAGTGGCTATTAGTAATGTATTGTTTTTACGCGGGGAATTGGCGATTCAACCACCTGATAGAGAAGTAGTGACATTTGAATATTTGGTGGGTCGGTTAGCTGATTATTTGTTAAATCATGCACCCACAGATGAGCAACACCAAGATCCAGTAGTAAGTTTATTTACCAAAAAATTACTTATGTTCTTACACACAGCTCGTGAATAGATCAAAAGACAAGGGACATCAGAAATGGTGTTAACCTATCGTCATAATCTCGACTCAGCACTTTCTATTTTGCCTAATTTAAAGACGGGGCTAGATGTCAATGTAAAGTTTGATCATATTCACGGATTTGAACCTACAGCAGAGTTAGCCATGTTTGATTTGTTTCAAGTGGATCTTGTTCACGGGTGGATCATTGATCCACAAGATAAAGAAACGTTTGACGTTATTGTCAATAAGCTTGGTAACTATAACAAAACAGTTGAATTTATCGTGCAAGTAGATGAAAAAGCAGTAGAAGAGGAGGTCTTACATCAAGGTAATATACTAACATCATCATAAGGGTTATTGTTCTGAATATTTCTTGTATTAAGGCTTCCTTGCAACGGAATTTTTAAGGGATACAGCCACTCAATTAACTTATTATGGACTCGACCTTCTATTAGATTCGATACCTCAAGATACATTATGCGTCTTATTTAGAAATAACCATGTAAATAACCAATCTATGTATATTGATAATAGTGACACATATATGTCTATAGTTTTCAACTGTATATAAGCATCCAGATATGGGATTATTTATGTTGGTGACTGATTCAGGGTTATTAAAGGAAGAGGGCATTGTATGGGAAAGCCTTGGTGATGTTGATCAAAGTACTTCTGAGTTTTTAAATGGAATGTTTAAAAGGTCGAATCCTCAGGAGAATAGCAATGATGAAGATAGAGATTTAGAGTAAACAAAAGATATATTCATTTATTTAGATTTCACGATAGTAAATGTTTACTTAGTCTTGCTATTGCTATGTCATTACAAGAGCAACAAATGACCCATCGACAAGAAGTAGTTCAAAGAAAACCTTATAAGAAGAAGAATGACAGTAGTTGTCATATTCAATAGTAGTGTGCCATAGGAGAAAAGAAGAAGTTTCCTTCCTCTCCCCCTGACATCAAAAAAAAAAAAAATAACTTACCAAATTTTAACCATATGGCTCTTTTTCTCCCTATCCACCCTTTAAAGAAGTTTATAAAAATGGCAACTTATATTCACCCGTACGATCGCGTTTTTCAGTCTTTTCACACTGATCGTAAAAAAAAAAAAAAAAAAAAAAATATATTAAAATGGAGTTTTCTTTCCTTTTCTTTTCCCTTTTAAATTTTTTATGCAAAAGTAACCCATCTTTCTTTTTTTTTTTTTTTTTTTTTTACACATACACAGAAAAAAAAAAAATCGGACACAAAAAATCGAAGAAATATCGAATTTCTACTTTTTTTTTTTGTTTTGCTTACCAACAGTAAAATGACTGAAAGAGGTACAATAAATAAAAATACATAAATAAATAATAAACAATTATTGAATTTTTAGAAAATACATCATCTTCAGTCGAAAATAATGAAGGAATTATAGTAAAAACACAAGCAGTATTCGTTAATAAACTCTACAAGTAAACCAAAAAGATAAAGTGTGCATTTGGCACTGACAACCCCTTTAGAATGTTAGAAGATACATCAATACAACATTTAATCTCTTGGTCAGAAAACGGTGATCTCTTTAGTGTGGCTAATCCAACATCGTTTTCCAAAATAGTATTGCCTCAATATTTTAAGCATAATAACTGGCAAAGTTTTGTTCGACAATTAAATAGTAAAAAAAAAAAAAAAAACCTCATGAAAATAGTAATAGTTACTTACTTTTTCACTAGTGTATGGTTTTCATAAAGTAAACGACATGATTCACTCCAACTTGACTTCAGATAATCAAACTTGGGAATTTAAACATCCTCATTTCAAAAGAGGTGAAATTGACGATTTACAACATATAAAAAGAAAAAGTACAAAACCTAGTTTTTCTACGGTAACTGCTTTAAGAACACCTCATCCTATATCCCGAACAACTTCTGACAGTGGTGAAGAAGATATTTATGGACCAATGTATAAACATATTTTACATATTGAAGATCGCTTACATCATGTCACTCAATCTTGCGAATTGTTACGGAATGAGTCAAACTCACTACGAAGCTTAATATCGAGACAAGATCATGTAAAATCAATTTCTCGATTTTTTTTCTATCTATCTAATTCGATAAGCAGGTTATTGGCGAATTTGCTTCTCTATTGACAGACGTTCTTCAAGAAGGGAAAAACTTAAAACAAGAGAAAAAAAGTAAAAAAAATTGAACGGAAAACACATGATATTCATCAATGGAAAATAGATAGTATTATATCGAAATTAAAGCAATTTCAACAACACTCGGAACAAGCTGTTAGACCTGATACTACTAGTAAAATATGCACACACTCTATATCAGGCATATATCTAATTTAATTTTTAGTACCAAAAAATAGACTATTAGGATTCGGTAAAGAATCTCACTTGTTAAATCCTGAACCAACACATTTTGCAGGTAAAATATATACATATACATTAATTAAATAGGAAAATAATATTTTTAGACGAAGAAGATGAATTGGAAGATGAAAGAGATCAATTTAAAAAAAGACGCATGGATTGAATTCACAATATCTCGATTTCACCTAAAAAAGTAATATGCTCACCTTCTTTTTAATTATGAAAACATTATTTATATGTCTCCTCCTACCTTATGTCTACTTTCTAAATTATGACTATTTAATAAAATCTGGGTTTTTGTGATATTCTAGATTTTTTTTTTTTTTTTTCATCGATCAAAATTATTTTAGTTTCGCATGTCATCCCCCTTGTCTTACTTTATTTGGAAAAATGATCCAACTCCTTGGACAGCATATTTTTCCTAAAATAATCTATCGACATTTTACCTAGAATATAAAAATCCAGCTTTTTTTTTATCCCTCTTATTAGGTTACACGCAACTATCTCTTAAAAAATGTAAAATCACAGTTACTGACTCCTTGCGCGGAATAATAGTGTATTAGATCTCCTTAAATTTTTATTCTTTTACTAAAACTAGACATGCTTGTTCTGAAGCACGTGCGAATCCTTCTTTTTTTTAAAATTTATGGTTTTGACATGACTAAACAAACAAAAAACAAAAAATTCCGGCGATTTTCTGTGTCCGGGTCGAACGCGATTTTCTTTGGGAAAGGAAAAAATCACCATCAATCTAGGCAAACCATTCTGACACCTCCTTTCACTATAACGTCCTTAATTAGAGATGGTAACTATCTAAAAAAGAAAAAAAATACATCCATCTATCTCAAACACGACTATCTTCAGCACAATGTTTTGAATGGAAACAATCTAACTTCCTTTATAGACTAAGGGTACTAGTTCTTTCGGTAAGCGCCACACCAAGACACACACCTTGTGTCGTCGTTGTGGTAACCGTTCTTTCCACAAGCAAAAGAAGACCTGCGCTCAGTGTGGTTATCCCGCTGCTAAGACCAGATCCTGTAAGTAGACGATTTTTTAAAAAAAAAAGGGAAAATGAATAACCAATTAACATTCCATGTTAGACAACTGGTCCGAAAAGGGTCAACGTAGAAAGACCACCGGTACTGGCCGTATGCGTCACTTGAAGTTGGTTCAACGTCGTTTCAAGAACGGCTTCCGTGAAGGTAAAATAATTAACAGTGGGTAAATTGCAAAATTGAATATTCATTGGGAATTAAATGCATGTAGGTTCTCAAGCCAAAAAGGTCCAAGCTTCTGCTTAATTTAAGCCAAAACACTTGATAGAAATCACATTCAATAAAATATGACTTCTTCAATCTCTTAATTTTACTAAAAAAAAAAGTGAAGAACTAGCGAGCCTTGCGATAATGTTCTGCAATCTGGATAATGAATAGAAAAAAAAAATACATGATCATGTTGTGTATAGCAGCAGAATGAGGGAAAGAGAGTCACGTCAAAGAAGTAGCCATACTATGTTTTTCATAAATGAGATTTGCCTTCTTTTTTTTTTTTTTTTTTCAAACAATGTTAAAATTTCTAACTCATTCACGTTTTCGAACTAGCAGCCATTTTGCATATAAGCATAGATTCTATTCTACTGCAGCCAACAATAAACTTCGGATTGTGTTTTTTGGAACAGACGGTTTTGCCACAACTCATTTAAAAGCACTTATTGAAGAAAACGGTACATGTCAAGAGCAAACACAATACCGAAAAGCCTAATTACCCGTCATAGAAAAACCTGATTCTTTTATTGACAGCATCGACCTTGTATGTCCACCCGATAGGAGAACAGGGCGAAAACTCGAGAAAATCAAGCCTAGTAAGTTTTTTTTTTTTTTTTTTTTTTTTTTTTTTGCTTTGACAAGGGGGAGGAGGAGTATTTATCATACACTATTGAGTAGGTGAAACAAAAGGTCTAGCTAATTTGAAGAACCTCAAATTTTTTCATACTCCTGAAGGCGTTAAAAGCTTGAACGGTTGGCATATTCCTAGTGCGACAGACTACGATGTAGGAGTGGTTGTCTCTTTTGGTTACTTTATTCCACCTCACATCATTGCCAGCTTCAAATATGGTGCTGTGAACGTCCATCCTTCTTTACTTCCAAAGTATCGCGGTGCAGCGCCCATTCAGCACGCTATCATGTATGGTGATGCAACGACGGGTGTGTCGATTCAAGAACTCGATGACTGCGAGTTTGACGCGGGCCGTATCCTGGCGCAAGAGAGCGTGTCTTTAGAACGTGTGTATTATTCGGAGCTCAAGCAAAGATTGGCCTGCCTAGGGAGTAGTATGTTGGTAGATACGTTGCGCCATTTGCAGGAACGAAAACAGCACGCCACTTCACAAGATGCGGCTCAAGCAACCAAGGCACCCAAAATCAAGAAGGAATGGTCAGTGTTGGACTTTGGGCATATGTGCGCATGGCAAGCGGAACAACTCAATAGAGCGATTGGAGAACAATATCCTTTACGCACGATATTTCAAAATAAAAAGAACAAAGAGATCACAGTGCAGTTGCTAGATTTGACACTTGTTGAGGGTAACCATCATGGCAAAGAAAACGAACCAGGGTCATTTATTTATGACGAAGCAAGCCAATCAATGCACATTGTGTTTGGAGATCATAATATGCTTGCTTGCAAGAAGTTCAAGGTAGAAAATAAAGGGACAATATCAGCTCATGATTTTGCAAACGGATACCAGATGAAGGGGAAGTTCGAGTCTAACAATGATTCGTCTGTAATCGCCAGCAATCTGAAAAAGAGACAGAAAATGAAAAGATTTGTACAATAAAGTTTAAATAAATAACGTTGTTACGCTTCAGAGCTAAAAGGCGGAAATCTATAAAACCTTAGTGAAATGTCTTTTTTACGCCAAATGCCAAACTTTTAACAGTGATTGTTTATATATGTAACTGAATGACAAAGAATGAGTTTCGTAAGGAGTAAAGTAGTACCTGAAGCTTGGGACCAATTAGGGCTAAAACTGTTCTTATTTACAGTTTATTCAGACCAATCAAAGATTATTTCCAAATCATCCAATAGATGCTCTCCAAAATACTAAAAAAATTATTTTTCTTTTTTTTTTTTTTCAACAAAATAGGTTTAAATAAACAACAACAACAACGTCGAAATGGGCCATACTTTTGCTCTTCTTTATTGTCATTGCAGAAACAGAAATATATCAATCGCCGTAAACATTATTGATCAACTCAACGATGAACGTTTGCAGTTAATGGAGCTTTTGACGCGTCATCAACAGCAAATTCAACAGTGGGCTTTCAACATCGTAATGGAGAGCTCCAGAATTATTAACTGTAATTTTCTGTTTATGGTTTATACCTGCAGTCCTTTTCTTTTTTCAATTAGAAGGGCATCTCGTGAAGTTAACCATACATCATATGGTACTTTTCGCCAGTGGTGGTTTGTCAAGCACCCCAACTTAACAAACGACTGCGGAGGAAACAGCTTCCAGTTGCAATACCGCATGAGTCGGGGAAGTTTTGCGCTTTTGCTTAATATTGTCAGCACGCGTCCAATTTATACACTGATTTTGGAAGGGAGAGGTCATCCTTTGGAAATCCAAGCCGCCTCTGTACTTTGGCGCCTGGCAAACACCCATTCCGGCTTCCGTCTTTCAGAGCAGTTCTTAGGCGTAACTGCTGGATCTTATACCCGATTTACCGATCGATTTATCATTGTCATGACCCATCTTCTTCCCCAGTTCGTTAACTGGAGAGTCCACGATATCGAGAAGGCCAGGCAAACAGCTGCACAGTTCGAAAGAGTCAATTATCCAGGTGTGAGACTCCCAAACGTCTTTGGTGTAATCGATGGGAAACTCATCAGCATTCAGAAGCCATCAGTTCATGGTAATGCTTGGGTTGATCGTCACAACATCCCGTCAATGAATCTCCTTGCTGTTTGTGACGCCAATAAGCGATTCATGTTTATCCGAACTGGACAGACTGGTATGTTGATTACATGAATCCAAACAAGCAACGTCTGTTCTAACTAATTACACTATATTGTAGGCCGCGTCAATGATGCAAGACTTTTTACGGATAACTCCTTGTACAAAAACATGCTATTCAACCGTGATTACTATTTTCCCAATAATACGGTTCTTCTCGCAGGTATATCAGATAGTACGTGCTACAGAGTTGTTTAATCTAACATTGTATGCTAGGCTCTGCTTTTCCAATTATAGAAAGCATGATACCATCTTATTCTATTATAACAAGAGATCCTAGACAGTGCGCATTCAACAAGGCATATGCAAAAACGAGACATCATATTGAAAATGCTTTTGGATTGATCGTGCAAAAATGGAGATTCCTCTTAAGACATTTATGTTACTTGAATGTAGAACGAATGGCACTGACAATCATAACTTGCTGTGCTCTTCACAACTTTTGTTTGGACAATGCTGACAATGCCGATTAACTGGATGAAAGCACGATTCGTGAATTTGAAGCAGAAGTTCGACGATTCGACCATTATGCAAACAATGATAACAGCGATGACATTCAAGTCGATATTGCAAACATGGATGCAATTAATGTCGATGCTGCTAATGAAGAACAAGATGGTTTTCAGCCAATCGATCGTCTGTCTTTTGAGCAAATACAACATACCCGCCAGGTCTCGCAGGAGCGTGGACGACAAAAGAGAGAAGCAATGAAGGATGCACTCAACCCCTTAACCAACACTCGGTTAAAATGGTATGTTGCTGAACTTAATATGTAACAAACTCAGCATAGAAGACAACGAGAATTAGAAAATCGATTGCGAGAAAGATCAAGGAGAGGAAACTAAATCCTCAATCTAAGTATTACAGCAATAATAAAGTTCAAACAATTTCTCAAGAAGTGTGTTAGTTTGTATTTAATAGTGTTTTATTTGATTATTATATACTATTACATATTAGTAGATCAGTAACCTACATAGCATCACCGTCTTCTTCTTCCTAAGCGACTGACAGCAGCTGGTCGTACCCTTCCCTAACCAAAAGTATTTTCAGGTATCGTATTACTGTTGGTAGCAGTAGTAGTACTTTGGTTAGCACCAGGTATACTGTTGCTAGCGTTTTCAGCAAAAGCAGCAGCACCTGTTTCCTCCATGTTCCTCTGCAATGGGTCAATGGTACTTTGGATGCGGCTATCAATAGCAGAGCGGGTGCAGTTACTACGAAGAGTAGAGCATCTGTACTAGTACGTGTTTAAGAGGTGTCAACCAAGTGTTCAGTACGACTACCGGGAGCCATTTATTTTATATTTACACCAGAGTTCTCCAAAGGGTCGTCGTTCAAGATATTGAATGCTTTCCAGTAGTAGTTATTTTGATCTTGGGATGAGTGAACGAATTGGTTTTCCCTGGGTGCGGTATTGTTAGAGGAAGAAGCATCTGTTCTAGTATTGCTTGATCTAGATTCTTCGTTTCCAAAGTTTCAAAACACGAGATACAGACATTCGATTATTATCCATAATATTTAGGTGATTAAAATAATAAAAAGGTGAGTAGATTCGCGTTCCTCGTGTTATTTATATACACTTTGGTCTTTGTTTTGATTTTCTCAAAATCGATAAAGAAATACAATAGACGCTTTATAAATACTGCTTATATTTTCGATCGAGAAAAATTTCAGCTAGTTAGAGAGCACCTATTGGTTTGAAAATTTCTATTGACAAAAAATAATCTTTGATTGGTCTGAACACTTTCTCTATTTGATCTCAAGAAAATTTCCATTGGTTCAAAAACTTAATTTGCTTCGTCAGAATCTGAAGTGAATAAACAGTAGTGCCTGGAGCTGTCAATTCAATTATTGGTGAGGCAACAACATTTACTATTGTTATAATTAAGTTCAAATATATGATGTCACTTTAGATGGCAAAGCGTGAGTTGCTTTTAATCATTTACGTCCTACTTTTCAGTAGAAATTGACAAATATTTCAGGGCGCAATTTACTAAAAAAGACAAATACTGATTGTATGGATGCAGATATTTATGCCTTTTGGTGTTTATCGTCTATTATAGTCAAACAGCTAGAGATTAAGTAAACAAATAATTGACAGTTGGGAAAAAAACAGGTACTACAGGCTTTTAAAAAGAAGTTACAATTCGCCAGAAAATGACTCCGCTGATAATCTAAAAGATGATTAACATTTTCTTTTTATTTCTTTTCATTTTTTTTTTTTTTCTTTAAACCAAAAATGGCCACCTTTGTTGATATTCGCCCTGCTACCGTTGAAGATGTACCTGTCATTTTAAACTTTATCAAGAGCCTTGCTGAATATGAACAACTTGCACATGAAGTGGTTGCTACGGAAGAGATCTTGAAAAATTCCATGTTTGGTGAACGTCGTTATGCTGAGGCTATCATTGCTTATGGTAAAAAAACACAAGATTCCCCTGAAGAACCAGCTGGTATGGCTCTTTATTTCCATAATTTCTCGACTTTCTTGGGTCGCCCTGGCCTCTACCTTGAAGATTTGTTTGTTAACCCAGAGTTTAGAGGTGCAGGTATTGGCAAGAGACTATTGATCCAGTTGGCTGCCATTGCAAAGGAAAGAAACTGCCAACGTTATGAATGGGTATGCCTTGACTGGAATAAGCCTTCAAGAGAGTTTTATGAAGCATTGGGTGCTAAGCCTCAATCTCAATGG
This sequence comes from Mucor indicus B7402, assembly GCA_000697295.1. Classification (NCBI taxonomy): domain Eukaryota; kingdom Fungi; phylum Mucoromycota; class Mucoromycetes; order Mucorales; family Mucoraceae; genus Mucor; species Mucor indicus. The sequence continues at coordinate 11,869 of JNEK01001757.1, forward strand.
ATTATTCATCGTGTTGAAGGTAAATCACTCGATGATCTTGCGGCTATGTAATAAATAAAAAGTTTTATTTGTTATTTGGAGAAAAAATGTTAGATCGAGAAGAGAGCCCTCGAAGTTTATTTAGAGCTAAAGAGGGTGTACTCTGAGGAGGAGGGTCCTCTTTGACAGGTCTACCTGTCAGAATGAACTTTTCTAATAAAGGAGATGTTGATGTGCCCACAGTTGTTATTTCACTTGAACTACTAATATATCTTTCAATGGACGGATGCTCTATTGACTTTTGCCCTTGTGCTCGTAATTCGCTTAGAATGGGCCATTTAGAGTCAGTTGCTGTTATTTTATCAGCAGGATCTAAATATTGTTCCAAGTGAGACAATGATTTAAAAAGTTGGATAGCGTTTTCTTGTGTTTTCAGGGCAACTTGTTTCAATACGTCGATTTCTGTCATCTTTTCCGCAGCTAATTTAGCTTGAGTGTGAGCTTTTGACATGATGGTGTTACATGTAGTGCTTAGTTCGTTTACATAAGCAGCTCGTTTAAACAGCAAGCGTTGTTCCATATTAATATGAGTCATTTTTTCTTCAATATAGGATTGCAGCCCAAAAAATATGTCTTGCATTGGTTCAGATAATGCTAAAAGAAGCTTAATATACAATTGAAGTCTTTCATATCTATACTCTATACCCTTTCGGTCTTTGGTTGTTTGAGATGATACCGTTGGTTTTGATGCGTTAGATTTTATGCTTAGTAAGCTTTCTAAACTGAAGCTTTTGTCACTCTCTTTTATAAACGGTTCGAATTTTTGTAGCGATCGTAATAACTGCAGTTCCTCATCTTCTTCTTCTTTTTCATTTTGTTTTACAACTTCAATAATTCCCTGAAATCACCAAAGTTAATTTTTAATTGGTCATTTTAGCTGATATTCTTTTACCTCCTCTTTATCAAGTTGTGTATCGTTGGTTATGAAGGAGTTCTCTACTTTAATAATGGGTTTTAGTATTTGCTTTTCAAGTTGGTCGTATTTTAATTATTATTATGCCAAATACAAGAAGACTCGCCATCTTCAATATTCACTTGTTCTGGTGTGATTGTTTGTGAATCTGTTGGCATGACTTTATAATCTCTCTTGTTTTTTTCTGTCTTTCGTATGGTTGAATTACGGGGTTTCCTTCAATGCACAAGGTCTTATTGAGGAGTACCTTACAATTTTATAAAAAAAAAAAAATGCACAGGAAGAGGCGATATATGATGATGGAAATTTTTTTATGGTGTTGATTTCCTTTTAAAGTTTCTGTCAGCACTATGAGAGTAAAAAAAAAAAAAAAAAAATATCGCCATATTGTAATTGAAGAACAAACATTTTAACATGATTCTCATAGATCGCGATTGAAGGTTGCTGTCATGGACAGTTAGACGACATTTATGGAACCATCCGTCTTCTAGAACAAAGAGAGGGATACAAGATTGATCTAGTGTTGATTTGTGGCGATTTTCAAGTCAGTGAAAAACACGTACTACTTTACTATTGATTTCTGACATTGATCAATATAGGCCATTCGTAACAGGGCTGATTTACAGTGCATGTCAGTCCCAGATAAATTTAAAGAATTAGGTACTTTTTGGAAGTACTATTCAGGTAAGGTGCAAGCGCCTTATCCGACTATCTTCATTGGCGGCAATCACGAAGCAAGTAATTACTTGTGGGAACTTTATCACGGCGGATGGGTATGCGATAATATCTATTATCTTGGCCATGCTGGCGTCATCAATTTTGGTGGTTTGAGAATTGGTGGTATCTCTGGTATTTCAAAGGGATGTTATCAAGAGGGCCATTTTGAAAGGTCGCCTTATGATCATTCTCAGTTGCGAACCGCATACCATGTGAGAGAATACGATGTTAAGAAATTACTCAGTGTATCAGACCCAATCGACATTTTTTTATCGCATGACTGGCCAAGGGGTGTGGAAAGATATGGTAACTTGAATGCTTTGTTGCGCCAAAAAAATCTCTTTGTTGGAGAGGTAAAGTTTCACTACCTTCACATAGAAAGAAATAGAACTGAACATCTTCACAGGTCCTTAGTAACTCGCTTGGCAGTCGCCCTAACGAGCTGCTACTATCAAAACTACAGCCAAGTTATTGGTTTGCAGCACATTTGCATATTCATTTTGCTGCTTTAGTTAACCATAATATGTATAAAAACGGTATCATTCCCGCAAAGTCACAAGAGGTAATGAAAAGGTATGAAGATCAAACATCACATACAGCTGAGCCCCATGGAAGAAATACCAACCATGAGGAAAGCTCCAGTGAAATGAAAATTACAGTTGAAGAAGATAAAGACGTGAGGACTGAGACTGTAAACACCTCAGGCACAAACACAAAATATACAAAGTTTTTAAGTTTGGACAAATGTTTACCTAAGCGTATGTTTTTGCAAGTGGTAGAAATTCCAACAGCAAACGACGAGATAGGAAACTATGATTTTTATTACGACATGGAATGGTTGGCTATTACAAGAGCTACGCACCCTTATTTGAGCACAACGCGTGTGCAGACCCCTTTACCCTCCGATGACCAATTGAAGGTAATGATAGAAAAAGAAAAGATATTCCTTGAAGATAGGTTACAAAAAGGCGTACTTGACTTGAAAATCCCGCACAACTTTGAACCAACAGCTCCTGCTCATCAACCAGATGTTTACCTTGACCAGCAGACATTGTTAAACTACCGTAAGTTTTATAACCAATAGCACTGCTAACAAAATACTAATGTTGAAACTTTTGGGTAGAATATCCTTTCTTGAATCCTCAAACAGCTCAGTTTTGTAAAGAAATTGATATACAAAACAAAGTGAACCCAAATGAACGAACACATGTACAAGCTGTAGACCAAAGCGTCCTCGAATCTCAACCAGAGCCTAGTCATAAAAAGCCCAAAGTTGAAGCGATAGAGTCGGAAATTACCATTGATGAAGACGAGTTTTTGTAAACTTGTCTACTGTTTTATATATTCAGAAAATGTTATCGTGATTTATTAAAACGTTATTAGGTACTATATCTATCTTTTTTTTTTTTTTTTTTCATTATACATTATTTTTAGATTTCATAACCCTCAACCTTGAAAAGTTCAGCATAGTCAAAATACTGCGTCATCAGGGTTTGAATGGGTCGAGGTAAATTCATAGAAGTCAACATATTTTGCATCTTGGAAAGGCCCTCTCTTCTAATTAAAATATTGAGATTGCGAGCAATTTCGCTTGGGTACTAAAATAAATAGTTGAATAAACCCGTACGAATAATGAAACATCTCTACTTTACCACAATTTCATGATACCATCTTTCGTGATAGACTGTCAATTTGACAGCTGCCAAGAGAGCTCTTTGAACATTGCCTTCGTTAACGTAAATTTCCAACAACTTCATCCAAGCTTTAGCCGAGAATTTGTGATCCAAGCACTGTTCGTAAGCTTCTCTAGCTTCGTTTTCGTGCCATAATCGAAGAGCAAGGTCACCTAAGAGCTCCCATTCAGCACCTGTCTTGCGATAAGGCATTTGTTGAGCGCGATAGTGAGCAGATTCTGTTCTCCAGAATGTGTAAATACGCAAATCTTCATAGAGCACCATAAAGAGATTATCTAACCAACGTTCACAAAGACGTTTGTTACTGAAAGAAAAGTTAACACCGTCGCTAGGATGAGGTGTAATGATAGGTGCATCTTTGTTTTCAGATGTATTCTATAGCACGGTTAATATATAAATCTTCCAGCTTATTACACTTTACCTTGGATTGGTCTTCAGCAGCTTGTGTAGGGCGACTAAGTGGTGTATGCTTGACCTCAACAGGCTTTGACTCCTCACCTTCATCATCAGCGTTCAAATCAACTGTATCCATTTGATCCGCTAACTCGTTTTCAGCATTTTCTGTTTCTTCGTTTTCATTAGCATTCTCTTCTTTGTTTTCATTGGAATTCTCTTCTTCAGTCTCTTCATTCTTTTCGTTTTCTTTATCGTCTGTAGAAGGTGTTTCTTCTGGTATTTCGTTCACGGACGTACTAGACTTTTGAACATCTTCCTTGGCTTTTTGCAATCTGTATTCTTCTTCCATCACGAATACTTGTGATCTACACTTTAATAAATCATCCCATCCAATTTTACTGGCTAAACGGGTCAATAGAGAGTATGCTTTTGCAAAAGTACCGTGTAAAGCAGGAGCTGGGAGTCGGGCCAAATTAGGGTCTGCTTCATTCTCTCTACCAGCGGCATCTTCCTCCATAATGCCTGAATTTAAAATATCTGCCTTGATGGGCAAATGCGTTTTGATAGGTGCAGGCATTCGATGCATATCCCGCTCACTGTAAGTAAACATTGGGCAAGAATTCAAGGTCAGTAAAGCCTAAACCCACTAAATGTTAGTGTCTTATTTGAATGATAAAAGAATAAAAGCGGTTACATTCTTATAGTCAGCAAGATCAATATATACTATAAATACCCAGGAAATAAGTTTAATGTAAATCTACCAAAGAAAAAAAACCTTACCTTCGGTCAATTTAGACCACGTGAGAAATTCAGAGGGTGTTGTGTTGACAGCAAATTTAGCAAGTTTTAATGCCATATGGTATTCACCCTAAGTGTTGTCGTAGGTTAGTGTATATTGCAGAACATGGATATCCCGTTATTACCTTACTACGAAGGAAATCCACTTGAACATGCAGCAATGGATAGCTCATTGGCACATGTTTCAACTCTTCATTTAGTGTTCTAACGGCCTTGATCTCTTCGTTCTGACCGATGAAAGCCTGGGCTAACAAAGCGCCTACCTCAGGGTCTTTTTCTTTCAATTTTTGATATAATTCGATTGCTGGGCCGAAGCGGAAACTGTCTCCAAAAAACTTCATAACACCCGATGTTAAATGGTTGTGTACAACTGTGGCTGTTTGAATTTCAGGATTGCTGCCTAATTGCCAACCTCTCCAAAAGAGTGCTTCAACAGCTTCCAAAAACTTTTGCTCGTTGGCCAAGCTTGTAAT